>JAUMHA010300582.1:3716-14657 GCA_032359765.1 Saxidomus gigantea | reverse complement strand
GAAGTGCAGTGTACAAGAACCATAACTCTATCTTGAGTAATTACAGAGTTATTGCCCTTTGTTACATTTCCTTGTCCGGAGTATAACTTGAAAACTACTGGTTAGAATTCAATACAACTTAATACAATGGTCAAGTACATTGAGTGGAAGTACAGTGCACAGGAACCATAACTCTATCTTGAGTAATTACAGAGTTATTGCCCTTTGTTACTTTTCCTTGTCCGGAGTATAACTTGAAAATTACTGGCTGGAATTCATTACAACTTCATAGAATGGTCAAGTACATTGAGAGGAAGTGCTGTGCACAAAAACCATAACTCTTTCTTGACTTACTACAGAGTTATTGCCCTTTGTAGTTTTCCTTGTCCGGAGCCTTACTTTAAAACTACTAGCTGGAATGCAATACAACTTCATACATTGGTCCAGCACAATGAGAGGTAGTGCAGTGTACAAAAACCATAACGCACTAATTACAGGGTTATTGTCAAGAAAACTATCTCTATTTTAGTTTTTTTTTGCAAGGTATTCTGTACTATGAACTTCCTCAGTTTATAAAGCAGTCTTTCGGGGGTATTAATCACATTTAGTTATAGCTCTAGTTTCTGCTATTTTAATCATCATTTTTAGCTTTTAAACCATTTTAGAATATTTTACGGCAAAATATCTTCATTCATTTCAAATTAATAAGGATAATGGTAATGAAAATCAGGAACGGTCTATAGAGCAGTCCTGGGCATATTGTATAAATATTATTTAATAACAGTAAAGTTTCGATACTACAGGCTAGTCAGTTGATGTGGTGTCGTGACAGGTTTTGCTTGTTCATCCAGAAATGGTTTCCTCGAGTTCTTTTGCCCCATAATCAACCATCACCAATTTCCAAAATATTTACATGGCACTTTTGTTTGTTGGCCCGCTGTGATACTTTGTATCACATTTTTACTTGTTTACATTTAGCATGACGATATTAACACGGCAACGCAACATAGTTTTCATAAGATCAAGTGATATGTTTTTCCCGCCAGTTGTATGCATATTATAAATTAGAGTAATGTTGAGTAATTTTTGAACGGATACACCCTGAACGTAACGAGGAAATTCCATGACGCTATAAAATGCATGGGTAAGTCATATGTCCCACACTGACGGTCACGGGCTTTGATTAGAAGTTCTTTAATGCAGTCATTAGACTCTATGATGGTTCTTATTCGCTTTGAATTTAAAACTACATGTAACACCAGAAAGAGGCACCATGTCATTTTAGAAGCTTTCTTGTCGTCGTGGTTTCTCGGGTCTTTCAAGAACCATTCATATCAATATATGCTTCTGTAAAACAGAAAATGGCATTTTTACCTTATTTTTGTTTGCATGATATTTTTGTTGTACCAAGCAATATGTTTTATATGTTTTATAAATGCCATTTGTGCGGTCTTTAACATAACGTTATCTTCTAAATGCTGAATATGTTTTAGGAGAGTGACATAGGAATGTGTTTTCAAAATAGTGTTCTTTCGCATGCGAGATTATTTTCGAGCAATTTCATAGATGATGTCAGAATGCGCGTAGAGAGTGCTGATTGCACCTGCTGCTAGAATTATATAAAATATATGGTTATTATACAGCAAGAAAGCGCGACAGGAACCTGCACGCTCAGGACCACACATCGCACCTGATGCTTTCTAATTGACATTTCATATATTCAGACAACGAAACAGGCACCTGCCAGAATAAATTGGATTTAGTCAGCCTGTGAATTGCAGCAGCGGTGAAACTTACGAGGATGTCTCCCATGTCTCCTAAATATAGCAAAATGCAAGAATTTTGATTTCAATCAAAGACCAACTGAGATATTATTAGGACAGTGCTACGATTATAAGTATGCTCTGTAATATTCTAATGTAATTCATAAATGATATAGACTGTCTACACCTGATATCATCTAAGTTACTTTGACAGGTGCAATTTTGCTTCGCCTTTCTGTACTCAGATGTTGGATTTACCGGAAGTATAATCAATTTTATTACATTTCATTAAATCGTACAACGCATCTGTCTTACAGTTTGTTGTCTGAATCCAAAAGTGGGTTAGCCCTGCCAAGTATTGCAGATGTTTTAGGAAAAGTTTACACCTGCTGTTTAATTAGAGAAATATTGCTTGTAAAATAGTTATGCATCTTTGATAACTGTCTGTACGTTTATTAGATTTCTGTTTTAGCTAAAGACAGTCAAACAAGGCGTTCTCATTACTTACGGAATTAAGACATATTTATATTTATATAATTTTATGAACATTTTATTTCATTAGCTATCTAAAGTTTCAGTATAATTGTCGTTTTTCTATTTAAACCAACCAGATTAAGTCGTCAATGATTTCACTGCTGTCATTAATGTGTAATAATAATAAGTAAGTTTATTTATAGCAGTTATTTCGCAAACCTTTAATTTTTGTTGACGCGAAAATGAGCTTATTTTGTCTGACTTATTTCATTGCTTCTAACTGTATCTTGTTAAGAACAGATTTATTTTAAAACCTCTCTTGTTCACTTTAATCTGTTAATTAACGTTAAATTACCACTTTAAGTAAACTCTTACAGTGACGCTATTTTTAGTTTGTCTTAATTAACAAAAGGAATTCCAGAGGATTGTCAAAGACTCTTCTAATTAGATAGTAGAATCGTTCAGTGCAGCTAATTGTACAAAAAGAAACGTTAAAAGTTAAATTGAAGAGTGAATTTGGGATAGAATTGGTTTAGAGGCGTTTCTCTCAACTAAATTAAAGTCTTCAGTTAAATAGTACCAAGGGCTTCCAGCTTTTCGTTAACTTCGTGTATTAATGCATTTTGACTATAATATCCGTTGTGTCTATATGTCTCCAAGACATGTTGCTCCTTAACGGAAATGTAGCGACACTATTTCGCGATAATCATAAAGTTAACAAAAAATTCCCCTTTTGTAGCAACCTATGGGTTATTTCTCATTCCAATTCCAGTTTTTTGTCGTCCTTACGCCAGTATTACATTGCATCCATCTGAAATAGGTTGCCACCTTTTTTATTACTTTTTTCTGATATGTTTATTGGATATCGAATGTCGACTGTGATATGTTTATAACAATATAAGAGCAATAATTATTTGTTTGGAATACTAATATATAGTGTTCTCGCCTTTTTGTACTATAGAATTACTATAAATAATAATGTCAGTTAGTGACAAATAAACAATGACGTCACAGTTATGTTTTTGCACAAGGCAATATAATTCACCGCACAGAATATCTATCAAATATATATTGTATTATTACTTTAAGAAAGATATACATATCCTTATAGCTGCTCGCTCTCAGATTTTGGTAAAAAAATTAAGTTCTTCAAACTGTATGTAAATAACGTATTTTAGAACATACAGTCATATAAAAAGGCTCCAGTATAAATTCCTGCCACGTTTATCTCTAAATTAAAAAAAAATACGCTACCAAATTCAAAAGCGTTGCAAACGCTTTTGAAATTTCAATATAAACATATAGTGTAGCGGTGCCGTGTAACCGACATATTCAATCGATTTCTGCAAATTCCTACCTAGTTTTTTGCTTATAATTTGATTCTAGCCTTTAGTTTTATATTTAGGTATAATTATGTCAATTTTAAAAAAAAAAAAATTTTCAACGGTAACTGAGAGCGAGCAGTTTTAAGTGGGGGATATAAATGACTGAAGTAAATTACATGGTATATCCAAAACACAATTTATGAAAATAAGTTGGTTTCTCCATGCGAAATACCCTGTCTCGGTGTAATAACAATTACGCTTTCAAAAAGGCATTCAAAATTATACTATGATACGACGACTTTTGAAATAATTTTTGAAAAAAAAAAAAAAAAAAAAAAAAAGTTTTTTGCTTTACGAATTTCGTTTCTGTCTCTCTTTTGTACTGATGCACTGAACTTTCTAAACGTATCTATGAATACATACGGTACAAAAACCATTCCTCTGATTGTCTTTTATACACGTGACTATCGTTATTTAAACCATAAATTGTTAACTGATATTTGTTGTCTGAAAATGGAATGATGCATATCATTACATGTATAATACCGTACGGACATGTTGGCTGATTATGAGCTGCACTTGTTGCAACGGAAAGTTCCACAGAATTTCACTTGTCAAGAGTGGAAGTAAGAAAATCCTATGGTGAAGATCTAGCTAGTGTTTAAATGCGTTGATAATCGTTTTTGTTTTATTTAGCTGAAGCCAGGGTAATGGAGGTCAAGAAAGCTTTAATGATTCCGAAAGCACACAGATTAGATGCGATAAATAAAGAGGAACATGACTTTTGGAACAATCTGAAAAGTCATTGTCTAATGCCTCAGTCAACAGCGTTTGGGTTGGAAGATGATTTGAAGGGTACGTATGTTTGTCATTTAAAGGGGTTACATAAGTCTGTATGTATATCGACCACTCAATGAGGAAAACGGAGTTCTAAATAACCCTTAAAGCTGCTCGCTCTTAGATTTTAGTGAAACAAATTAGTTCTTCAAACTGTGTAAAAATAACATAATTTGTGAGAGTTTTTCATCAGAATCTGAGAGAGAGAGAGGGGGGGAGCAGCAGCACCACTGCTCTATATTTACTAGGTTAAAACTCTTGCATATATTCACATATTTATGTCATTTTTCAAGGAGTCTTCCTTAAAACGTTTATGGTCACTTTGAACAGTAGGGTAACTTTAAAAAGTTGTGTAAATTTACATCTGCTAGAACCATTTAGATCGATTGACGTTTAAAATTAAACAGATTATTATGTTAAATTATTTTCCTATCCAAAGCGCTATTATCATTCTTCACATGTTTTCCTTTGATAATATTTTCCAATTGAAACAAACGACTTCCCTTCATTCAACCGATGTTTACATGTTTTGCACTGTGAAATTGTTGGTTTCGACGTAATATCTCGTTATAATTTCACAGAGTAGGCAACAAAAGTAAGATTTTCACGAGTGAAAATAAATTCATGTCACGTTCAAAGTCAGGTTGTGATTATATACAGAAACAAACACTTTTTCTGTTTCGAAAAACTACGCCAAAAAAATAAATCAAAAATCAATTATAATAATTTCTTATTGTGACTTTTTGACTTACGCCGCTGCATCGTATTTTGTATTGACATTGTGCATTTTGAACATTGAGTCATAGAGCCAGTGCAGAATCAATCAGCCATTTGATTCAGTATAAGAAACTACGGTGATTAAATGACTTATTTGTGATTGTTTCCGTAATAAGTATAATTTACTGTCACATTTTACTGAACCCATAATGGAATAGTCATACGGAGCAGATAAATCTATCTTACGTACGTACGATTGTAGTACTGGTGAATGATTTACACGATTTACACAGACAACCGCTGTAATAACAAGATAAAAACTCAAATGGAAGTCCACATGAAAATATTACATTTGCCGTAAATATTGTGTTGGATTCGCAGTAAATAATGTTTATACCTATTTTAACCGCAAGAACGCTGCATTCTTTATGACAGGACTAATAAATTGCATGAATTGTTTTTTTAGCCAAGCTGAGTGATCTCCGGAATGCATGGCTGATGATATTTGCTGTCTCAAATACACTATGGTTGATACTAATTTACACGTTAGCTGATAAAGGCAAAGTCCTTAGTGTATTTGGAAGCAATCCTATAGGTAATATGATGATTTTTATTCTTAATAGACTGTATTAAATATAATTGAAATATTTCATGTGTGTGGTACAACTAGCTAGAACCAACTTCAGTAAAAAAAGTACATATATACATTGTATAATTCACGTATTCATATCGTTAGAAAAACAATTTGGTGATGTATTAAAGCTGCTCGCACTCAGATGTTAGTGAAAACCCAGGGTTCTTCGAATTGTCTGAAATTTACATATTTAAGAACGAATCATCAGTTGAACAATTAAATTCTATGAAACTTATATTCTAATACACAAGTGAACATATACACAAGCAGGCAAATACTGCTTTTTAGTTACTTTTTATTGTGGGATAACATGCACAACTGGGACTTAATTTCCTAAGAATCAGTGTGGTAAAAAATGATAATGACAGTTGTTCTTTGCACTCGTTCATATGCTTATTCCTCGAATAACCACAATTATGTTTTCTTTCGTTATATCATTTTTTTGACAATGACTGTATATAAGTATTTATAATCAGAAAATGTGTATATACATTTATATAGATATTCATATTAACTATTATGTGGTTCTTAAGCTCTCCTTTATGTTATAGGATTGGTTGTTCTTGTCCTATTTGGTTTGGTGCTCATTATTCAATTCCTAACCATGATTGTGCATCGTGTTTCGACCTTGATTCATTTCTTGGGAAGAGCTCCGTACAGATTTGGAGACACATACAACACAACATGGGCATTCAACGACAGGTAGGATAACATCTAGATAAGAACGAAGTTTTAACTTTATCCAATGTACTTGCCCTTTTTCCAATGTACTTGCCTTTTTGTCCAATGTACTTGCCTTTTTTTTCCAATTTTGGCGGTACCGTTACGTGCTTAAATAGAGGTTCACAACTAAAAACTTACATATCGGCAACAAACACTAGGGATTGTGGTAAGACTATGTTAATATGCATGCAGACCAATTTCGATCCTTTCTAAAAAGTAGATCCCGGTACGAGTTACCGTAAAGTATTGGAATACTACGTTATCTTAGGTACAATGTATGCATAACCGTCACTTTCAAATATAAAAATACAAAACGGTTAACTTCTAAAAAGGGCAAAGTTTTAGGCTAAAAAATCTTCGCTTAAAAATCGGACATTTAACACAACATACGTGTATAATATATTCCATAGAAGACTATGACTAATATATCACTTTTTTATACAACATAAAATGTATAACTAGTAATAACATATGGGAATGCAAGAGTGATCCGCCATGATAAGCGATATAGAAAAACAGTTATTTTGTTGGACAATGACTGTTAAACAATAATTAAGTTGAACGTGTTCAGTAACTAGAATCACATCATGTAGATCTGCTTTGTAACTAGCCTTAGGTGATTTTACCCGTGCACAAAAAACGAAGTTGGCTCTAAGACTGTGTAATATAGTGCTCTAAGCCAAATATGTAATAATAAAAAATTTAATCTGTTTTTAGATTTCAGTACGGTATAATATTTACGTACATTTATTATGTAGTGCAAACGGATTCTAATACTTTGGACATTTTATTATGTGGCGCTTACGAATGATAACACTTTGGACATTTTATTATGTGGCACTTACGAATTATAACACTTTGGACATTTTAGTGATTTGATGCAGGACGACATGGAGGCAATCAGGGCTCGAGACTTTGCTGTTGGTATGGCCAAGGGTAGGCTTGGCAGAAAGAGACGAACTGTCAGACCAGACAGAAGCGAGACTAGACCTTTGCTTGACAACACAACAGAAAATGTATGAGCGGATTTCAAACCATTGTAATACATGACTTTATTTCGAGCGTAAATGACATGAAAAGGTCAAATACAAATCCACGGATGGGCATCAGTTTTCAGCAAGAATTTGCATATTCAATTAGTACTTTGACAAGGAATTCAGAACCACTTCTGAGATATATACATAAAACTTTTGACTGTTTTCAGCAAATTCACAAAAGAATACACAGGTCTTTTTAAGTATATACCTTTGTAAAAACAAATCTATAATCATTAGATATTGGAGCAAATTTTCTTCTTTTTATGACAAATTTCAATACAAATTTTGTATTGGCATTTGCAAACTTGGACACTTCTTCTTCGTCTTCGTTGATATTGCATCTTGAATGATATACAATGCATTTTTGACAGCAGCATGACAGTTGCCTTTAGTGTCGCATACCTGGTAAAAGACGCATTCTTATTGTTCTGGTTTTAAAATTTATTTTGTGTATCAAATTCAAAAATTTGTTATAAATTCTGTGTTGTGGTTCATCGGCATATAAACATATTTAAAAATGGTTGTAGTGAATCATTTGCATAAAAACATTTCTGCCCAAAATGTGTTTTGAATCATTTACAGAAACTGCAAAAACAACTGCAAAAACACATGTTTGACAAAGTTGTTCTGAGTCAGCTGCAGAAAAAAACAAATGTGTTGTGAATTAGCCAAAATCATTCTACAAAATATTAGTGTGAAGCATCTGCAGAGAGGCATTTTAACACATGCCTTTGATTTATGTGAAACTTCAAGAGTTTGTTCGGAACTGAATGATAATACAATTTATATTCTGTGCAATATATACCATTACGTAACATCTCTTTGTATGTGCAATAATTACTATCTGATGGATGTTATTATACGCAAAAAATGTTATAAGTGTTATGTTAAAGTTTTGACAGATGTAATGTGTTTGCAAGAATGTTGTAAATGTTATG
This sequence comes from Saxidomus gigantea, assembly GCA_032359765.1. NCBI lineage: Eukaryota > Metazoa > Mollusca > Bivalvia > Venerida > Veneridae > Saxidomus > Saxidomus gigantea. Next base: position 6,230 of record JAUMHA010300582.1, on the reverse strand, counting down.
TTAAAGTTTTAACGGATGTCATATGTATGCATGAATGTTGTGAGGGTTATATTAAAGTTTTAACAAGTGTTATGTGTGTGCAGGAATAGTGTTTGCGTAATATTAACGTTTTGACGGGTATTATGTATATGCAAGTATGTTGTTAATGAAACGTTAACGTTTGACGGGGGTTAAGTATGTGCAAGTATGTTGGAAATGGTACGTTAACGTTTTGACGGTTGTAATGTGTGTGCAAGTTGTAAATATTTTGATTTTATTATTTACAGTACGACCTGATTATATTAATTGTTCATGTATGTTTAGACTTTGAACATGACATATTTCGTTTATGTTTCTTTTTTCTGTTACTTTAATGTTGTTTGCTCACAGTTTCTGGTTAAAGCATATAATGGAAAATACTGCTAGACAACACAATTCATACTAAGTTGATAAATTCACGTTGAAAATGTTGTTTGGGTTGGTAAAATGACACTGCTACGCTATATGGTTATCCTGGGAATTACAAAAGCATTCTTAACGCTCTATATTTGGGTAGCGTATAATTTCAAACTAACAGATATTCTTTACAGGAATTTATACTGAGACCTTTTTACTTCACTATTCGTTCTAAAATATGTTCTTTTCAATGAGTTTGAAGAAGTTCACTTTTTTTCACCAAATCTAATATAAGAAGCGTCAATGTTTCTCATATGTTATCCATTCTGGCTTCACTTCAACCTTGTTATAAATTTATTTGACTTATCGATTGTGTTTTTAATAAACGTTGTGATATCTGCTTTCTCAGAGTTATATTTTATTAATGTTTAGATGCGCATATACATTTTCTTAGTCTCTGTTGCGTTTCAGCCAAATAGACCAGATTGTTTTGAAATATTGGACAAAAGTAACAGTTTCTTGTGGACAAAATTGAGGTACGCCATAGTGACCTAGATTGTAAGCGTTCTTCGTTATGGCGCATATACTGAACCATGATTGGGTTGCTTTTTGTGTAAGGCCCCTGAGGGCATCGACCAGTACAAAAATGTGTAGTGGTGGGTTTTTTATGCACATAGTCAATCATCAGAGCTTCTATCCTCAAAGCGATTAACTACAATATAAATACCTTTAAGGTGATTATTTGTATCACGATATTAAATTTCTAGTTTCATACAAAAAGTGTATTTATATTTCTATAAAGAATCTATCAGAAAACTTAGCAATTCCCTATAGTAGTGAACATTACTACCATGTTTTGATGATGGAGCACAAACTGTTTGGATATGCCTCCACATGGGAGATTGGACGGGCAACGCCAAATTAATATTACTCAGCCCTTTGCGGGGGATAAAAAGTATTCCCTTAAAACCGATTTACACAGTAACTGTCGAGTCCGTTTCCTGAATAAAAAGCAGTACTGGAGTCAAATGAGAAGGAACGGTCTGTTAGATAAAAAAGCACTCCCTAAAAACTGGTATCACATTAAATAATTCAAAAGCGTAAATATTGGAATATTTGCAAATGATACTAGACTACTAGGCTAGACTAGGCAGTGGGGTGTTTGAGAGGGGGGGGGGTGTATTCATCACCTTCAGGGATAGTTCTAGTTTAGTTTATACTCATTTATTTTAGCTCGATTGTGAAGTAAGCTTTAAGCGTATCGAGTCACTCTTGAGTCCGATTCCTTGAAGACCCATTATTGGTGTGATATGAGGAAGTACGGTCGTGACCCTGGTGGGGTTCGAACCCGCAACTTCCGGGATGGGCGGCGGACACCTTAACCGCTACACCACCGTTTGCATTCATTGAACTCATTATTTATGTAAAGAGAATATAATTTGCTAGTTGCAGGGAGAGCCAATTTAACAAAACACTTTCATTCATTCAGAATGTATTGTAAATGGAATCATTATTAATTTTATTAACATTACCCGATGGTAAATTCAGGTGAGAGACAGACTTTACTGAGTTTTTAACATGTTTCTCTTGTGTTGCGTCCGATGAAGAGCCTGGTTAGCAAAATAAAATTTGAAACCTGTCTGACCAAACCCCCACCCCATTAACACGATGTTTGGGTAACTGACTGTTCGAAGACTGGATTGGGACTGTCAATTTAATTCATGCAGTTTACCGTTCTATTGTGATGGCGTTCTCGCTGTGTGTGTTTGCAAGGTTCTTCACTTATTGTTATTTGTGAAACCGTGGCCTTAAAATATTCATATCCTAGCAGCAGCCTTGAGAAAAGATTTAATTGATATCAACTTGCGGGGCATTAAGCATGATTTATCTCAATATAGAAAAGTTGCATTAACATATTAAAAGGACAGCTGTCATTAAAACTGAAACTTTTTTCAATACGTCAACGCCTTCTTATCTCTCAATCAACTCCGTCATTACCACAATTGAAAATCATAACTAACTTTTTTATCCGCACAGTATGACCATGTTTTGCATTAATTAAAAATGTAGATTCTCTTTGAGCACCGGTTGAAACTAACCGAAATGTAGATTCTCTTTGAGCACCGGTTGAAACTAACC
>JAUMHA010300471.1:0-14658 GCA_032359765.1 Saxidomus gigantea | reverse complement strand
TCTTTAGCTATAAAATATGTCAGTGGTCAGATTTCAATGCCCCACATACAAATGTAACACTGATTTTCTTGAAATTTTATTTTTTTTAAGTCATTTGGCCATCTGCACTAGTCGCTTTAAGTTCTCTTGCAACGGTAATCAGGCATTCTCAAAGTTTATTTATCAGACTGTCAAATTGACATTATCTGTAACACAATAAAAGTGTTCAGCAACAAGACGGAAACAATTATAGATTGACAATTATGTTGAAAACATGTAACAGAAGAAGTCTATAATCTTTTCCATTTTGTTGCTGAGAAATATCAATTTTTACTGCACAGAAAATCTTAAATGCTTTTCAAACGTTTGACCCTTTTAATAACAGATTTACTGTATAGATTTCTTCTGTAACATGTTACACTTTTTTTTTAATCTTTCTTCTTTTCCGTCTTGTTGCTGTACGAAAAACTACAGGAAGATTTAATTAACGTCTCTTTTATACCCAGACCAATAATCAGCGGAGCGATATGCATATCACATTTTTAATATTAAAGATACTGGCTTTTATTCTGTATATAAAAATGTAATGTCTACAGTATTTTAATGATATATAACAAGTCGTATTTCTTCCATGTACATACTGCTTATCAGTTCATTTCTAATCTGATCAGATGCTTTTGTAAAATGTTTCTTAAATGCGATTTAGTGTAAATTTCCCTAGATCAGTATTTTATCTCTCTCTTATTTTAAGCCATCTTTAAAGGTCCACTACTAAGCGAAAATGAAGTGACAGTTATTTCAATGGAATGTACATTACCTTATGCAAGACACTAAATAATGAAGATTGACAGGTTAACATTTACAGAAAGTGTTCGGAACACGAAGAAAAGTGTGTGTATTATGTTGAAATCTCAGTGATTCGACAAAATGACCACCCAGGTCTTTTTAACTTTCTTCATAATGCATAGAAAAATAATTGTACATGCACTGTGATTTGTTTAGAATCTCTACATGCCAACTTTCATTTTTTATTAAAAATAACTTATTTCTGTACTTTTTAAAGTATATTTTAATTTTCACTTTCGTGAGTATTGGACCTTTAAAATCTAGATTATAGCAATACTGTGTATGTTTATACTAATTTATTTTAGGTCGATTGTGAAACAAGTTATACAACTTATATCAATCACTCTCGACACCTCATTACTGATGGTATCCATCGCTGTGAGGGTATGAGAGAAGAAAAGCCAGTTTCTAATATAGATTAGCAGTGGTTACATAGTTTTGCTATGTAAATAATGTCAGTGAGCTTATTTGTCTTCTGTATAGAACGGTTTGCATGAAAGTATATGTATTAATTGTAATCTGTGATATTTGTAAAGTGAGACTTAAATAAACTGCATACTAGGTATCATATCGCTCCGCTTGTATTTCACTAAACAAACCACGAACTATTTTATTTCCTAAAGTGAGTGGTTTCGTTTGATAGGGTTCGGTGCAGAAAGTTTAAACCGTCATCGCCCCTTGCTAAAAACAGCTTATTTGGCTTTCAGCAACTATTCCATTTTAAGATAAATTGCTAGACTGCCAGATGCTTTAGATTGTACAACACTCCTTTAAAAGAAATGCCACTCTATTGTAAATTGTACCGCTGCAGGAAACATGGTATGTTTTCGGATGATGTGACTGGTAAATATTCATTACTTCATATAAGATATATGAGAAATGACAGCGATATTGTCTTTCTATTTCAACTAAATGTGATATGTCATAAAGCGAAAATATATGAGCTTTTAAAAACTAAATACTGTCTACAAAATGAAAAATATAAACACATTTATTTAGAAACAAGCAAACAAACAAGCATTATCTGACAAGGTTGTGTACGATGTATGTAAAACCGCATTTTCATGCAATAAATTACTACATCAAAATACAAATGCATAAACATAGTACTTACGAACATTTTTCTATTCATTTGGTATTCAAAATATGCATAAAACACGCGCAAAACCACCGAAAAACTTTAAGTAATATTTCGTTGCAAAACCGTTCCACATTTTATTTAAGTTCTCGTGAAATACTTATTATTATTATTATTATTATTATTATTATTATTATTATTATATAGTTATTTATATAAATGTAGTTTAATCATTTCTTTTTCGAAAGTCAATGATCAGAAAGAGATCAGTAGAACTTGATTTAATTGCTAGTGCTTTCAATATCAAAACACAATTATCTTCAGGCAGTCACAATACACAGTAATTTTGGAAAACCCTCCAGAATATGAATCTTTCAGTGTAAAATAAATGATTATTCTGATATTCTTACAACACCTAATCTTATCTGTTGTCGCTAAAATTCCTCCTGAAAGTCTACCGAATGCAGGAAACTTTTCACAAGCACACTTGTTGTCGAAACGTGTTTTACCTCTGGTTATGCGTTTTACAGTCTTCGTATCGACACCGCAAGGCACATAGGAACCAAGTCAAAGGTAAATCGAGTGCATTTAGTAATGTACGGATTTGGTTCCAACGCGCATTGCGGTTAGGATATAAAAGGGTCCGAAACGGGTAGCCAGGCGAACACGTTTCGAACACAAGTGTCGTTGTGACAGTTTTTCTGTCATCGATAGAGTTTCAGGAGGATTTTACCGACAGCCGAAAAGATAAGGTGTCGATATATATATCACTTTGAAGATAAATATCTTTTGCATCGAAAGACACCTGTAACATGTGTAATTATTGCATAACGGCTTAATTACAAGTTGACAACATCGGCATAGTCTTGATTGTAATGATGTCAAGATTTATATCTTGTATATTATAAGGCTGTTTAGTGACAAAAATTGAATTTCTAGAACATGCCTTGATAATAACCAAACTTTATGTCTGATTACTGTATGACTGTAAATGTACTGTAGTGATAAAATTATGCCGGTCAATCGGGTTAGGACTCCATACTCTAAGTGTCTCCGGCAAAATGTTGATTTGTTTCACACATAATGCATGCCACTATCTTGAGGGGACTGGCAAATTGATCAAACCGGGAAATGGTGAATGTCTTGTTGGGTTGACCTGATGGCATCTAAAACAGCTGACTCACAGCTTGTAATGGCTTTTAGAAATGATCAGAAATGTTATCAATATAAAATGCATGTTTTATCATCACTGTATACACGCATAACAATTCTTACAACAGAACTTGTTAGAAGCTTGTATTATGAGACGAAAAAAAATCGAAAGTTTTGTTATCGCTTGAATTGAAAGGAGATGCCCATATTAAGTGCCAATATAGCTTTCCGGGACAGACTGAACTGTTCTGAATACATTTTGTGCAAAGCTTTTGCAGTGTTATTAAGGAATAGCTAACACAGGTCACTGTGACCTTGACCCACTGACCCCAAAACAGTAGAGATCATATACTTAGACCAATCATCCTATGAATTCTGTCAAATATGACCTTGACCTACACAATTTGGCGGCATCATGACCGTATTGTCATAAGCAAAACAATTGTAAAGTTTGATGAAGAAATCTTAAGAAATGGCAAAGTTATACTAATGTTAAGTTTATGTGACGGACGGACGGACAAAGCGGTCCATGTATCGCCTTTTCTCCGAAAGGGCGACACAAAAAGTTGTAATAAACAAGTTTTGGGAAATGACTTGCGGTGCAAATTACAAAGACTCTGTATGCAAATGAACGTTTTATTACGTTTTATTACACATGAAAAGTGTGTATCGCCTTTTTATTGTATTGTACTAATTGCGCATTGGAAAATATGGTTGGACAAACTACAGAGTGAGTGTTAAAGTTCCAAATTAGCTTCATTTACTGTATAACAATGTATGCAAAACAGCTCCAAAATTATATTACAAAAGACAGAAATTCAGTCAGATTAATTTTTTACCATTTATAGTAGGAGCAATTTGTAATATCGCAATAATTTAAAATGCAGTATACTAACTATTTCATGTTTTTACAAAGTTAACATAACAATTTTTCGGATGCGACTTTCTAAAATCTGCAGTTGTTAGCTTTGAAATTTCGTATTCGGAATTCACTTATACACTGTATACACTTTATAATTAAACACATACTTTAAGATATTTTACGTACAGAATATTTGGTGTCTTAAAAGATAAAATGATACTACACGTGTTGTAGCATCATATCATATACATTCAAGTAAAATATTGACATTAAAACATGAGAGGAAAGTAATGAGGAATTATTGATAAGACAAAACATTGATGTATCTATATTTAGAATTTGTAACTACAACAAACTTTAGTGTTTTTTTTTTGCTTTATTTGAAATATGATCGTGTTAGCTCTTTGTAAATGATAGTTGAAATGGAATTAATATACAATACAATACAACATATCAACAACATAATATAGTAAATGATAAAGCTGCACTTAAATGCGGATAACTTTTCTATTATAAAAAGACGATGAAAAGACAAGAATTAACACATGTTTTTTGTAAAGCTAAATTTTACGAAAATTGAAATCATTTGAAACTTATTTTGTTTTATTACCTAAATGCTATGTTTTAAATGTTTAGGCCATGCATTTTAAAACAGGACACGACTGTTTATACAATTGCTCACATGACTATGTACAATGTATCAACACCCTCCCAAGGTAACAGCATTTAAAAATGTTATTTCTTTTATTTATGTCTTAGTGCTGTATCTGATAACGTTGTATCACTTAACACAAGTCTTGTACAAGGAAGAGAACTATCTATTCATACCATGTCCACTCATGTCTCGTTTATGTTGTGTACATGACAAAATGTCCCATGCTTCATGTCCGAGGAAATCAATTCCTTGATGTCCGTACATGAATAATGAAACTATTTAAAAACACCATTTCAATTTGTTTTCATCTTTGTTTTAAATTTCAATTTCCAAAGTCTAACGACTTCAAAACAAAGTATGAAATTGCAAAAAAGTAATAATACGTCATGAACCATTAACGTCACGACTCATAAATGTAACAATAATCTTGGTTAAATGATGACCAGAGCAAACGTAAATATAATGGCAACAAAAAGTTCAATCTGAACATAGTGTGAATGGAAAGTAATATCATCGTACTTAAACCTATTTAGAATCATTAAAAAAACGTCACTTTATTTTTAATAGTAATTTTCCGGTTAATGGTTTGTCAAAAATTTAATTATTTGTGGACTATTTAAGAAAAACCTGAAGTGGACTCTTAATAAAACGGTCTCTTTATGAAACATAATTCTTTCATAAACTACTAAATTCGGTTTTAAAAATACTGGTTTCTTGAAGTACTCGGTCGCCTTTAACACGTTTTCAAAAAGATAAAATCAATTTTAAGATTGTGTAAAAAACACTTTGTATAATAAAAAGTATTTTAAGACAGATGATTTTCAATCCAATTATTATTATAATAACATTGTTTCTAAATACGACATACACATAGTTGTCCAGTGTTTCAAACATCTAATATGTGCTATTTCAATGGTCTTGAATATCTGCTTTCAGACTAACATCACCAATATTTGTATTATTTTCTTCATAATCGACTATTTGCTCGAGTTTAAGCAACAAACGGACGGGACAAACAGTGTATGTGATATTGTACATGTCATTCATTCATTCATTCATTGTGTAATTTGCTTATCTGTACGCCTATCGTATTCCTTCGTTTATCTCCATCATATCCTTTTAGTTTCGATTCAATTGTTACAGTAATATCTTTTTGATATCTTGATATTTAAAGGTCCATTACTTACACCAAATCAAATTTTCTTTTAAATTTGGAATTGTAACAGAAGAGAAGTGTACAGTTTGAAACTGGCTTCTAAAGATTTACAATTATAGCAGTGGAGTATTTACCTGTTTGAAAAACTGCTGCAGAAAAAAACAATGCTTTTATATTTCCTAAGATTGACCTGGGTGGTCTTTTTGTCCTACTGCCGCTTTGTTGCGTGTTGTAAACAGTCAGATATATACTTTGCACACCATTGGAAGTAAAGTTATTCAACTATATTTAAAAATAGGCATGCTTATTCGTGTACAACCTATTTAAAGCTTCTCTCTGGGAGACTCTAGCTAGAAAATTACAAAGATATTTGAAAACTGGAAAGCCTACTTTCGTATTTGAAAGGGCAAAATATAATTCATTAATTCTTTTGTTAAACTTAAATTTTCAGCACAATATGATCACATTCGATGCAGTATGTCATATTTTTCCTTCTATAAAGAGACCCGATACAATTCTAGATTTAAAAGAACATCGATTTGGTGGTAGCAATGGCCTTTAACGATTAATCTCGTGGGTACTCAATCACGTGTTGCTTCTTACAATGTTTTAACACCCCTGTACTCTATCACAACTTCCATTCAATGTGCCTCACAGCTGTTTAAGATCTTATTTATGCAAATGTCCTCCTAAGTATTATTTCAAACAACATTATTGTTGGAGGTTATTGTATGTTGCGTAACTTTGGTATCTCCGTCAGCTGTATTTGACCGTATCATTGAACGACTCTCACCAGTCTGCCGAAAACTCGAACCTTTGCTGTCACGATATTTCTTAGATCTGGTCATACGAAAGCGATGCAGCTTTCTCTTGAACGATTTCACTACCTGCGGAAGTTTCAAAAACACGACTGTCACAATATACATCATTCTGATACAATAGGACACTTCAATGCCACCATTTAAAATAGAACAACAATCTTAAGCTCTAAAACTCATCTGTTTTAAATTATGAGCCGAAAACTGCATTAACTATTAAATACGGTAACAGTAATGTCTCCGCGAGGTATTTATTTTCGCTGATTTTCGCGAATGATGCACTTCGCGAATTCATTAAACTCGAATAAATTGCAAACAATGATTACATGTGTAAATAAATAGTGCTCGTTGCGAATTCAAACTCTCAAAAATCAATAGAAAATTGGAAAATCACGAAATGAATAAAGACTTTTACAGTAAACAGTTTTGAATACATATCAACATCTTGCTGTTATATTCACTTTTAAGTTTATAGCTCTTCAGAAAATCTACGAATTTCTTACAAAAAAAGAATGAAACAGAATATATAAGATATATATATGTAGTGGGCTCAAGTTGCATTCGCTGGTCTTGCAAGCGTTATTTCAAAATTTAGAATATGAAAGTTGCTTTCATTTTAAAACAAATATTTTCGACTGGTCCATGGATTCTAACATAACTAAAGCGAACTGTATTTGTGTGAAATATATTGTTGCTATGAGAAGAACATTATGAGTTTTATTGCTTCATTCACAATTTAGGCATTACATTCCACCTTTCAACAAATTTCAAACAACGTTTATACATGTAGCACTGATAGAATTGACCTAAAATACAAAACTTCAATGAAAGAAATAGGCTTAATATTTTCAATCAAGTCGCTGACTACAAAGTGTGCAAATTAGAACATATTCTGGAAGCCATTTAAACCACCCCTATGCTACCAGTATAATGAAAGGGAAACAAGCAATGCACTACAGCACACAAATTCAAAAAGGAATACTTTAAAAGAGTATAAAATCTAAATACAAAAAAATGTCATACAAAATTCATACCGATTTGCACAATATGAGCAAGTTTGCTAGGATTGAAAAATCGAAATTTTAAATGCAAGTACACAAGTAAGCTATTTGAAAAAAACGTACGAAACATATCGCAATACAACAATGAAAAATAACAAAACAACTATTATCACGTCCTACAAACAAAATGAAAACCATAAATAAAATCACATTTTATTTACCTCTCCGTTGAAGAAGCAGAAAACAACGGCCACAAATACTCCCTGAAAGTAACAGAAGTAGAAATACTAATAAAAATACAGACAATGAACTGGAATTTAATTTCCCTGTAAATATTCATTTGTTTATAAAAAATACACTGTTAAATAGACAAATAGATTAAACCTCAAACTTGAAGACTTACACATGTAACAGATGCTCAAACGATTGATATGAAAGAAAGGAACTCACGGGGATTCAAACTGTAACAGATAGCCATTCTAAAAATCATTTTGCATTTAACAAAGATAATAAGTCGTCTGCACCAGAAGATGTAAACAACTTGTCACACGCATATTAAATTGTCAAGAATATATGATCATAATGATGACAGAAAAAAATTAATTCATAGCGACTTTTAAATAAATCAAGAAAGTGTTACCTGAAACGACACTAAAAATGCAGATATCATGGAGTATATATGCTCCCCAGCTGACCCCGGAGGGGGCTTGAAAGGGAAGGCAATATTTTGCAGGCCCAATAACGGTATCAGAATCAGTATGGCTCTTACTGCACGCCTGAAAGTAGAAAAAGGTAAGAAAATTGGTATTTACAATGTATGAATATAAATAACTGTTTATTATTAAAACCGACGAGATTTAATGCCTTGAAAAGATGATGATCTGCGCATCGCTAACTGTCGAAGCTGTTTTCGTTTCCAAGAAATGTGTTGAAATTACTTGGACGAAACTGTTTATAAAACGTAAACGTTTTCAATGAACAGGCCCGTAGCAACATGGTTATACAGTAATGGAAATACAAGAGGCGAAAGAAATCTAGAACACTCGAATTAAAGACACACCTACACTCCAAATTGCTGATATACTACAAAAAGTAAATAAAATAATTACAGCTTAATCTGATCGGAATATTTGCTTTCATATTTGTACTTGAAAATGAAGTTTAAATTTGTACTTGTTAGTTACAGATTACCTTATAAACTTGAACTCTCAAAATAAAAATAAAAGACGAAGGCTATTCATTTGTAAATAGAAACATTTGTATGACATTAAAGGACCTAACTACTTGAAATGTCATTAGTGAATTGATAGACACCATAGCAAAGGCCTTAATTGTCTGTATTAAATTGTTGTTGAAATAATTCATAGGAAGATAAAAAGTAACAGTAAAGATATTAACTTGAAATTCTGTATAGAGCTTTTGTAAAGGTTACTTTGTATCAGTTTGCTTTTAATTAAGTCCGGAATATAAATCATGTCAAACAGACAGCTCTGTGTAATATGGTGTCTGGAAAAATTAAAATCGAAACAGATTATTTGTTCAAACGATAAACGCTGGTAAAATTGTCGTTCTGTTTCACAAACTGTTGAGTTAATACAGTCGTCAATTTCGTCTGCAATTTGAAGAAGTGTATAACATTAATGCTACTTAGACGGACTTTGTTTCTTTGAGACTGCTTGTAGAAACTTAGGCGATTTCAATAAAAACATATTTACGAGACATTCGTCTATTACGTGAGATTATACATACACTAGAGAATGGTAACTTGTGTTAAGAAACTGGAGATATAACTCTTTAGATTGTAAGACCAGTACGTGTCTAGACATTAATACTTTACTGACACATAATGCCTATTAACAGTCGAAAATAAACATTTATAGAAGTACATTCTGTCCATTATAATTTTGGTCTAAAATCAACATAACTATTTAGCAAATACAAATCTTTACGAGGAAATGAAAAGAAAATAGTCCGTCGTTTAAAGTACAAGTGTTTACTAAAAATGATAGAATAATAGTTTCTTTCAAAACGATACCATCAGTACAGAAACAATGAGTATAATATGGAATAGTTCATGAATTTTACTTCAAATCTATCGTTACTTTGGCTTTTACAATATTTTTTTTACAAGGCTTCGTTCTGTATCTGTTATCGTATTATTACTAATTCTCGCTTCAGTTTTCAAATTGACATAATATAAGATCAGCCTTTGAAGACAAAAATGCAGATTATGACATCAAATAATGAATTATAAACATAGAAAATAATGTTATTAAACATGTATAAGATTATGTCACTTTCCATACATAATTATTTACTAAGTTAAACTAAACAGTTTTAAGTGATCATTTTGTATCGAAGAAATTTTAAAAACAAAATCACTAGAATATTTCAAATTTGAAAACCTATCCTTTCAAGAAGTGCTAGAAATACGCAATCTATCATTGTGACAGAAGGCAGCTGGTGCACTTCGACCATTCTAGTTATTTTACAATGAAGCAAATTAAATCCTCGAGGAAGACAAATAAGTTTGAAAGGATAGTGTCTCGTGTCTTCATTTGTTATAATGATTGTTTTCCGCCAAAGGAAATTAGCTTGTAGGAATGTACAGTGAAAGTAAATCAGAGACGTATTAAATATACAGTAAACTCCGTATATAACGATTCCGAATATAGTGAAATTACGGATATAAGGAACACATTTTCTGGGCCTGATTCTTTTCAACCTTTACTACATTTAAAATTTATATATGGATATAACATAATTTGAATATAAGACACACATTTAAACGGTCCCAAAGTGTCCATTATATACAGAGTTTACTGTAAAGAGAGTTGACCGCAAAACTGCAGTAACTTATATGAAATGAAGGATTTTTTGCGGTTAAACCTCGATATAAGCACACAAAAAAGTTTACAAGCACTGCGTTACAGGAAAGACCATTTGTATAAGATATAACTCTAGACTATTCCTTAGAACATCTTATTCATTTAATATACAATTTTTTAAACTAGTTGCCCCATTGTGTTGCTCCATTACCAGCTTCACCATAAACTTACTGTAGAGTAGTTTACCTTGTCTGCATCGTCTCATTGGTGTGTACTGAACGCAGCTTGGACAGTAGAATCCGCATTATGTTAATACCAAAGATAAAATTAACCTGCAACAAACAATTTGAAAATATAAGAAATATAGCTGAAGATGATAAAATTCGTATTGAAATTTCTCTAGGAAACAAAATCATCAAATGGTTTTTCATTGATATTTCTTTTAAATAATAAGACTGATGACTGAATGTTTGCTACCATTTATGAAGATATATAAACAAAACGAAATTAAACAGCAAAACCGCTTATCATTATTTTCAGTGAAAATTGATTGTACGATAGTATAAGTACCAATACTGATAATTCATTTTGAAAGCATTTTTTTTTGTCCTAGTCTTCATTTCTGTATGATGCAATGCTTTTTCTGAATTACATTCACATATATATAAGAGTTTTTCTAAAACATTGGTTCCAAATGAAATTTGACCCGGTTATAGTTAAAAAACATTTGTCAGCTTAAGCACAATGTCACTTTATGGCTTTAGACTTTAACCTTAAAATCAGTTTAAATAGTTTTGAAATAACACATATATAACTATGTGCTGTTTACTGTAAACAAGTCGGATGTGTGCCTTCCACTCGTATAAATGTCGTCCGTTCACGAAAAAATGTTGTGAGATATCGCTTCTTCTATTTTGCAATTCCATTGAACAAAATACTGCGCTGTATTCATAATATGAACTGGCAGTAGCAATGGAAAAATACTGTGCTATAAATAGCTTGTAATTGAGGTAAGTTTTTGTTACAAATAACGGCAACAAGAACAACAACCTTTATTTACAATAAACATTTTACAAAAATGTTATAGCTATAAATAACGATCAACTTAATAACCAGTACGAAATCTTCCTTGGTTATCTAAGTACATGTACAACATGCCACCTTTTTTGTTTTAAAGTCCGTAGACTTTATAACTAAAGGTTCTGTATACTAGCTATGTGTTTTTAATTAACTTAAATTTGTTACTATAAATGTGGCATAATAATAAGATCCGAAAATCGTATGATTAATAATCATCTCTTTTAGCTTAAGAATAGGGTCAACAACTTAGAAGTTTTGGTATTTGCCATATAATTTACTCTGTGAGTGGCTGGAAACAATTTAACGACTGACACCAACTCCATTTTAAATATAGGCAACACTAATTGAAAACCGTATATACCTTAACAAATATCGAAACTGCAATTATTAATCCTTTTATTGTTCTTTGTAACTAATTTCGAAATACTGTCGGAAATAAAAGTACTTACGTTGCAAGTTATATTTTCGTTAGATTTGGACAGACTAATACAATATTTAATGGTCTTAATGAAAAACAATTTCAGAGGACCTCAATTGTTGCAACTGACGGTAAATCAGTCTACAGACAGTAAAACACACAAACAAAAATATTAATTGAAAGTAAATTGTGATAGTATTATATTACCAATTACGTAAATTCTCATCAGTCTGTAAATTCTATTGTTTGTGGAATTAATTATCAGAACGTTGGAACAGGAAATGTACTGTAACAGTTGCTAAATATATGTATTTAATTAAATTGCTTTCCCTATAAAAAGCAATGTTTATCCACTAAACAACACCTGTACACAATCATAGAAAGGTGTTCCGTTCCAAGAACAGAATAGATGGTAAATTAATTAAATATAAAAGCCATGTTTATCCACTAAACAGCACCTGTACACCATCATAAGGTGTTTAGTTCCAAGAACAGACTAGATGGTAAATTAATAAAATGTATGTATGTTAAAAGAATATAGAATACTACCAGTGTGTTTTATTTATTGTATTCACTTCTTGTTAAAAAATGCTTACGATAAGTAATGATTGCATGTTAATGCATATGAACAAAAGGAGTGTAAGTGATCTTAAACGTACTCTGTAACTTTTTGACATTCCATGAAATTCTTCCGAGCGTATTGAAATTTTTTTTTCATAGAATAAGTCAGAAAGCGAACAGTTTTATTTTAAAGATAGTTTGGATTTAAAACTAAATTTGTTTATCAATCATTTATATATATATATATATATAAATGTGTTTCCATATATTCTGAAATCAAATTGTTTGAGCTTATTAAACGAGTTCGAGTATCATGTCTAGTAGCGATGCAGCTGTCATCAAACGGAACGCCTAAACATTGTTTATTTAGGGTAACATCCCCTAACGTACTAGGTAGGGTAAGTAGGGATTTTTTTCTCAGATGATCATTTTCTTGCAAATAATGCTTTTTCTTGCAATGTCATAGTTCATATATTATTGCAGCTGTCGTTATTGAGATTTATTATCTTAAATATTAATGGTAAAGGGTTACCTTTCCTTTCTTTTTTAATCTTTTTTTCTTAACTCCCAAAAACGACTAGGGTTGGCGGCTTTTAGTATGTAGAGTCAGATTACCCAAAACAAACACTTTGCTAATTTAAAAATCTCCAAATATTCATTTTACGTAGATGAATTTTGCTATTAGAGAATATCATTCTTCTTTCGCTAACAAGTCTGTCTGATCATAAATCTCGACATTTTAGTCAGAAATTTAAAGGAAACTGAGTTACATATGCATGGTGTACTCATATTTTTATTTATCAACATTTATATTATGACCTATCCTACAGCTTTTTATGAACTATTCCTAATGTATATGTCATACATATGGCAACGGATGGCACTATGGACATTGGGAAATATTTTGGAAAATGTATCAAAACAGCTTCTCACTCGTTTCTGTTTGGAAATAACAAGAAAAGAGTCGAACAAGAAGGATGAGAGTGCAAAGGTATTAATTTTATCTTAAACATTCACTGAAAATGTGGATATTAAAACATGGCATTATTTAATATATAGAACAACTTCGTATTTTCGGTAAAATAAACTTTCACCTTAATATACAGAATCGAAACTGCGTATACTAATAATCCCATGCCTAAAATTAGATTCGATAAGTCAAGGCTGTGCAGAAAGGTTTTATAGTTATACTTACAATAAGTGAGGCATTTATTGGACCAGCCAATATCCAGTGCAAACTTGAATCTCCCGTCCAACATCTGTAATGAAAGCAAACGATAATAGTATTACCAATTTTGCAACAGATATGATTGGGTGAAACATATTTATTGACATAATATCATTATATATTTTGAAAATGAACATTACCCATAGCAAATTAAGTGAGACGATTTCTTATATTGAGAAAACTCGCAAGTGCAATATACTGTCTTTAAATTAGTAAGAACAAAGGGTAGAAGAATCAACTCTATACCTGACATTATCGTGTTCATCCAGTGCTCGGACCACTGTGTAGATTATGGTTGGTATGATAGGGAACACTGAAATATTGATATTAAACAACATTTTATATGAACACTATCATTTATGCTGAAATACTAATAAAAGCTTTGAGCTCCCGTTATGCAATAGGAGAACCAAGAAAATTAAAGGTCTAGATAACCGTTATGCATTGAATGAAATCTGAAAGTCTAAATGCATATTTTAAAAAGAAATGTTATCACAACATATAGGTGAAATATGATTGAACGAGATTTTCACTGATTCCATTTTCATAGCTGAATTAAGTTTGCGGACAGATTATTTTTACAAATGACGTCACCGCTTGAATAACATGCCCGCCTCTGTGAAATCTATGTATCAAAAGAGATAATTATAAACAGAGTGATTGGAAATAGATATTAAATAATAAGTGTTACAGGACACACACAAGTTTATCGAATTTTACAATATATTCAACACTAGGAAAAAGATGACGCTTAACGGGAGAAAACTTCACGGAATGGCCGTGTAAGTAAGGAAAACATTAACTTTAAATCATCATCACTGGATGAACATGACGTGTACATTACTCGATTTTGTTTCAGTATCAGTAACTCTTGCATATTGTATGATAGAATACTGTCATGAGTGAGTAAAAACGTAAGATATAGAGAATATTAGGCTACTGTCTTTTGATAACATGTGATATCAGGTGAGGTAGATGCGGTCGGAAAAGGCGAGG
>JAUMHA010300360.1:0-14659 GCA_032359765.1 Saxidomus gigantea | reverse complement strand
ATCAGATTGACAATGTTCGCGATCTTACACGGGCGTTACAACAGGAATGGAGGAATTTGCCCAACGCACTGGTATTGCGTTACGTTATCTCTCGAAAAGTTAACAAGATAGCCAGATGCAATTAATTGGTTGTGATACAGAGATGAATGAACTTGTTTTAACTATTTTGATTCATAAAAGTAACCCTTTTGGTTTTCGATCAATCTTTCCTGAAATATGGAGGGACGTTTCTATTTTTGCTGAGTATAGTTGGGGGCAAAGATAATGGTAAATAATGTACATTTTGTACCCAATATAACACAAGAGTTTGAAGGGCCGACTTACCTTGGACATACGTGACCCAAGTCTTCTGAAACTATTCGTTTGTTTTCGTCTCTCCTGAATCACAAAAATGATAAAACATGGAAGAGAATTTTAAGGGTAGGTTTCAAAAGAAGAGAATCAAGGCAATTACTCATTTAAAATATACGGCGGTTTAAACGTTTAATTACCAAACGATCATTTAGAAATGTATGTTACGTAAGTATCTCCCCAGTGCCTAAGAAATGCAAGACATGTTTATAGCTTTCATGAACCGATAGCTAATAATAAGCTGGCAGATACTGGAAGGCAGGTGGTACGTTAGAAGTTTCGTTAAGTATACATAAATTCTTGCAAACATACATATTTTAACTTTATAGGGTACTTTTAAATATGGCCAATATTTGAGTTGGAGTCTTGGAACGATCGGTGGTGACTTCGAACTTCAGATTTCACACTTCATACTTTACACTTCAAACTTCATATAAAAAGCTTAATACATATACAAATAATAAGAATGTCTGAAGTATGAAGTTTGAAGTGTGAAGTTTGAATTGTGAAGTGTGAAGCGTGAAGTTTGAAGTATGAAGTGTGGAGTTTGAAATATGAAGTATAAAATTTGAAATATGAAGTTTGAAGTACGAAGTTTGAAGTATACAGTTTGAAGTATACAGTTTGAAGTCATATTTCCCACTTTAGACTTCACAATTTTTGTATGAAATTTGAATAGTGAAGTTTGAAGTGTGAAGTATGAAGTTTGAAGTATGAAATTTGAAATATGAAGTGTGAAGTATGAAGTATGAAGTATACAGTTTGAAGAATACAGTTTGAAGTCATATTTCCCACTTTAGACTTTACAATTTTTGCTCTGTTTCCTTATTGCGTCATATTATCGATTGAAAAATCAGAGGTTGTGCATTGTTGCTGAGTGTTTTTGAAGGATTGTTTAAAACCCATATCAAACATTAATGTTTTAAAATATCCTTAAAAAAACTCTGCAACAATGTGCAACTTCCAATCGTTGTATTAAATCTGATTCTTTAGCTAGTCAAAATAAAAAAACAACAATATTTAATAAAAAAAGTTCTAAGAACAAAGCGCTGAAAGCACTGGCGTTGTTGGGGTCTGACGCCATGATAACTATACACATTGTTTGGCTGAGCCTGTAGCCCTTAAAATGTTATTGTTTTATTTCGAGTTGGTTGTCTTTGAATCAACACCTGATTTTAATCATTGCCATCTTTTCTTGGAAAAATTAATACAAGAGTAGAAAATGCCAACTTTCTCACAAAAAGAATCATGCTTGTAGCAGGGCTCTAACAAGTGACGCTCAGTTTTTTTCCTGAGGCTGAGGAAGATTGTTTCCAGTTGCTTACATTCTGAAATTCTTAAAGTATCTTACGTCATTGTGAATTTCTTTAAATTCATATTTTAATTACAGTGAGGTCGCCAATAACAGACCTTACCCAGTAACCGATCAGCTCTTAAAATAGAATTCGGTATTTAAAGTATTCATTACAAAAAAACAAAGTGGTTTGTGTAATCACAAAGCATTATCATTTATAATTAAAAACACAACTTGTTTGTAAACATTTCTTGCGTCAACACTGTCAGACTGATCTAAAAGCATTCTCGCATTGAGAGAAGTAAACTTTCAGCCTCGTTTTGAAAGTGAAAGTTGAGCATACAGCAACGTGTCCAAGTGCAGAAAGATATATCAGACTTCAAACGTCAAACTTCAAACTTCAAACTTCATACTTTATACTTCAAACTTCATACTTCATATTTCAAACGTCATACTTCACACTTCACACTTCATACTTCACACTTCATACTTCATACTTCAAACTTCAGACTTCAGACTTCAGACTTTCCTAATGTTTGTATGTGTATTAAGAAGTTTGAAATATGAAGTTTGAAGTCTTAAGTGTGAAGTTTGAAATATGAAGTGTGAAGTATGAAGTCTGAAGTTTGGAGTATGAAGTTTAAATCGAGAAATATGATGTATGAAGTTTGAAGTTTGAATTATGAAGTGTGAAGATTGAAGTGTGAAGTGTGAAGTCTGAAGTCTGAAGTTCGAAGTCACCACCGGACTTTCGTAGAAATGTGATGATATTTATGTATTGTGGCGTGCGTCTCCGTCGATTTATCAATGTAGACTAAATTTATGTGTTTAGTAACGGAACTAACATTCATGTATCTTCCTCTCGCCGGGATATGTGCATTGAAGGTAACTGTGCCGAGTTGTCAGTTGCCAGTCGGTCTATATGTAACATATTACTCGATAAAAGTAGGAAGTTTACTCTATGGTAATGCAATTAAGGTAGTAGGGGTCTAATGGACACTATTCAAAAAAAGACAAGTCAGAAAATAATTTTACTTCAAATGGAAGAACACACAGTTGAAAGAATTTCAAAATTCGGAGTATTGAATGTGAAGATATTGCAGATTGAAAATCTAAAAAATTATGGTTTATAGAGGCAGCCATTTTGAATTTGTGATGTCATAATGCAGTAATTAAATATTCATCAATTATTTCTGCTAAGCTAAAAACAGGAACGTCAAATGTATATTAAATTTTGGTAACCTATACGACACTTAATTAATGTAACCAACTTCAGGTCCAGAAACAATCTTGAAAAAGAGTAAATGGGGTTCAAAATTAAATATTGAAAAAAGGGCGTGTCTAATAGTATGTCTAATTTGCATATTTACAAATTCTTTTATTTCTCATAGCTCTTTTACTTTTTATCCGATTTCAAAAATTCTTTCAACTATGTGTTTATGTTAACAATCTCTTTAATTTCAGTCCTAGTAATATTTTGACTTTCGCTACCCTTTAAACTATTTTTTAGAATCTACATCTATTAACTGGCTAGTGTGCAAAAATACAAGACATTTCACCGTTTAATTAAAAACAAATGTTTTTGTTGCCCTACCCCCACTTAAAGTGATATTACCCTTCAAAGTGACCATCATAATTTTAAATGAAACATTAATCACTTATTTATACTCCTAAAATAATAAACATTGCCATAGTTATAACCCACAAATAACAATCTGTATTACAGTTTCATTCACATTTAATATAGAGGAAATCTATAAAAATCTTTTTTGACTATTCTAGTCAAAAACAAGAGGGCCATGATGGCCCTATATCGCTCAACTGACTACCATTGGCTATAATACAAGGGTTCATGATTCTAACATAATTCGTAGAGGTCCACTACACAATGCTTAGTAACATTCCAAATAACTATCATCTGCCTGTCGGCCTAAAATATCTTGTTTTTTTAAGTTTTCCCTATATAAGCCTATGTATAATCAAGTCACCTTCCTCCGACCCCCCTCCCCACACTCCCGGGAAGGGTTAATTTTGACCTGGGGGTCATGATTTGAACAATCTTGGTAGAAGTCCAATAGGCATTTTTACATGCCAAATATCTAATATCTAGGCCTTGTGGTTTCAGAGAAGAATTTTTTTTAAGTTGTTCCTATATAAGCCTATGCAAAACCAAGTTACCACTAGCCAATGCTACATGCCAAATATCTAAGCTCTAGGCCTTGTTATTTCAGAGAAGAAGATTTTTAAAGTTTTTCCTATATAAGCCTAGGTAAAACTAAGTGACTCCCTCTACAGGGTCAATTTTGACCCGGGGGTCATAATTTGAACAACCTTGGTAGAGGTCTACTAGACGATGCTACATACCAAATATCTAAGCTCTAGGCTTTGTGGTTTCAGAGAAGAAGATTTTTAAAGTTTTTTCTATATAAAGCCTATGCAAAACTAAGTGACCACCCGCGCGGAGTCAATTTTGACCCGGGGGTCATAATTTGAACAATCTCGGTAGAGGTCTACTAGATAATGCTACATGCCAAAAATCTAAGCTCTAGGCCTTGTGGTTTCAGAGAAGAAGATTTGTTAAGTTTTTCCTATTTGTTGCCATAGCAACCAGAGTTCTGCATGGCATAGAATTCTTTGAACAATTTTGATAAAGCATCATGCAAGGAACATCCCTGCAAAGTTTCATCAACATTGGCCCAGTGGTTTCAGAGGAGATGTCGTTTGAAGGAAATGGTGGACGGACGGACGACGGACGCCGGACGGAATGCGATCCTAATAGCTCACTCTGGCACTTTGTGTCAGGTGAGCTAATAAAAAATGAACCCTTTCGGTTATGAAATACTGGCCATATTTAAAAGTACCCTAAAAGTTGAAAAAGGTATGTTTGCAAGTATTTATTTACATTTATTTCTTGTTTTAGGTTCCAAAAATTATTACAAGCAATGTAGAATTACAAAGCATGTATTATAATTCTAAAAACTTAACATGTGTTACAAACAATATGCAATAATGCCAAAATATAGGGTATACAATTTACCTAATTTTGCCCCAAGACATAGCACACATTTTATTATACAAGAATGTAGTTACAGATTCGAAGTAGAGGCATCATTATTGATTATAAAACTTTGATTAGTAGTATATGAACTGGAATATAAAAACGATTAAAATGTTTTACCGCCCCCTTTTTGAGATATTGAACTTCTAAAAATGAGCACGGTCAATTTTTATATGTCCAGGTGACAAAATTTAAGAAAGTTAAGATTCAGTTTTCAAATCTTGTAATTTTGGTTCCTACGGGAATTGAGCTCAAGACCTCTTGATCTTCAAGCAGACGCTCTAACCACTGCGTTACAGTACAAAAACGGTACAACTTTCTATCCGAAGTTTTCCAAGTGGTCATTAAACAGGAAGTACTCAATACACCCCCACCACCTCTAAGGTTCATTTTTTACTTACCGGTTTGCTTTCTATGTTGGTCAATACATCTGATACCAGGGCAAGAAAAGCCTCCTCTATATTCAAATTTTCCTTTGTACTGACTTCCATGAAACTCATGCCATGCGATGAAGCAAACTGAAACGTCAACGAACTCATAACCGTAATAAAATAAAACAACAGATTCTAGATGACCCTTTAATGCTCACTTGAATCAACAAACAGATCAGAATTGCGTTATTTATATTTGGTATAAAATCCGAAACGGACAACATAGGAGTTTATCTTGATAAACTTATGATAATTACTAATGATAACACAATGAAACTTCTAAATTGTTCACACATATTTATTTGAATTGACATGATGACCTAGTTTTCTATTAAATGTGACCCTGTTTCAACACAACCAAGAGTTAATCAAGGCAAACATTCTGACAACTGTTCAATAAAAACATTTTTAAATGTTGTACACCTGACATGATCTCATTACATCAAGATACACATTATTACCGATTTTTATCATAGTTGAGTTCAAAATGGGGCCTTTAGAGCGTCAACATTTTTTTAATGATTTCACCTGACGAAATAGAATAACACCCAAAGTAATCCATTTTTAACCACGACCTAAAGTTCATCAGACCTAACAATCAGACAGTTTTCGTAATAAAATGGTACAATCTGCGACTTCCAGAGTTTTCACAAAATTTAAATATGATTTGAATTTGTGATTTAGGTTTTCGACTCACGTGACCGAATTTCTACCTCTTACTAGGGTTGATCACGACATCATATCTGACATTTTTATCATGAATGGATTCAACACGTGGTGGCTAGATCGCTAATAAAGTTCCCCAATTCCTTGAACTAGTGCCCACGTTTTTGACCAAGAGTCAATCAGTTTCATATTAAAACTAGACTTCAGCAATACCCAATGTTTGACCAACTGCCTAGATAATCGTAAAATAAAATGTAGTTTAAAGATTATTCACATTTATTTCTATGAATTGACCTAGTAACTCAATGTACAGTATAAGTTATAAAGATACACATGCTGTCGGAAGTTTACACCTTATTTGCATAAACGCCGAAGGTACATGTATTTATGTTAAAATTAGGTGCAAAACTTCTGATAGTTCATAACTCGACGAAATGCAGAAAAAAACTCTTTTAATTATTATAATAACAACTTACAAATGTACTATAATTAAATTTTTCATAAGTTGACATTCGTTTAAATTATATAGTGATCACTAACCCGGATTCTATTTTAATATTTCCTCGCGCTTTAATTTGATCGTCATAACGCCACTACTCATTAGCATAATGCAAACGGCGGACAGCATTCAGCTGCTGGAACTCAGTCTTCATGTACAAAATTATGGCTGATTTACTACATTTTAACGAAAACAAAATGATTCCGTTAATCTAAGTCGCGGATACACTCTTCCTTTTTACGCCTCTAAGTGTTTTTGTTTGGTGACATAGTAAAGTTTTCGTACACGATTTTATGAATGAAAAAGTAGCACGTCATGAATATCAATGAAAAGCTATGAATATGTACCTGCTTCACCGTGTTATGAAAAGCGGGCGCTGGGGCAGAAATAACCAATCAGAAAAGAGATTTTTGTGTGAAAATGATTGTAAGTTGCAATTATACTAAATTAAAGCATGCTGAGCTTCAGAGTAAACATATAACTACATTAGATGTTAACAATTATATTAACAAGCCTGAAATAAAGAAATCTTAAGGTCTAGATGACGTTGGACCTAAAAGTAAGTTTCCTTATTACTTCAAAGAAGTATGTATTATTCCAATTTATAAAGGAGGAGACAAAAACGGACCAAAGTAATAACCGTCCTGTTTCAATTTTGGCGACAATTTCAAAACTTGTAGAGCATCATAATATCAAACTAAATCCAGGACTACATAATGAGTTATAACGTTATTCATGAAGCGTAATCGGTATTCAGGAGATATTATTCTTGTCATACTGCTTTGATTCGCCTTACATATTCTTGGCTTAAAGATATAGATTCTGGGAAATATATTGATGCTGTACTTCTAGATCTCAGGAAAGCGTTTGATCTAGTTGATCATAGAATATTGCCCCATAAATTAAAACTTTATCATTTTTCTGAAAATACTGTAAAGTTCTTCGAAACCTATCTCTGTAATAGGAAACAATTAATAAAGTTTAAAAATATGTTTTCTGAAAAGCTTACAGTTACATATGCGGTGTCGGATTAGGGCCACAGTATACGCATCGTCAAATAATATCATTGATATACAAAACCAACTTCAAAATCGTCTTACGTCAATATGTAATTGGTGTCTTTTAAATAATATGTCACTTCATCCAGCTAAAACCAAATGCATGATTATAGCAACTAATTACAAATCAAGAGATAAAAAAGAACTTCTATTGAAAGAACACAACATACAGAAGTAGATCTAGTGGTAACAAGATGCGCATTTACCAACTGTTCAAATCTGATTTTGAGACTGAAGCATACTGCAAAACCATCATGCCTCGAACTCATAGGTCTGCTTTAGCAAGGTTCAGGAGTGGTACAGCTCCAATTAGAATAGAAACTGGGAGATCTGGACTGGTGATGGGAGGAAATTATTCAGCACCTCCGCTGTGATTATGATGCAATAAATAATGATAAAAAGTAAAGTATAAATAATAATGTTGTGTCACACTTACCTGTACGGAATTTTGGGTCGGGAACCGCCTGGAATTGGGACAGAACTGGGGAAGAATTAGACGGAATTAAAAAGTACGTCCCAAAATGAAAAATTAAATTTCTTCTCTGGGCGGAATCTTGCAAAAAGTTACGGGCGTAACAGAAACTTATGGATGGAATCTGACATTTTTGTGAGGCGTAATTTCTATATTGGTTTCTAGAAGTGGGCGGAATTTAGTGTGAGGTGGAAAATGGGACTTAGAAATTTCAGACATAAAGCAGTTTTGATGAGTTTCATTCTTTAAGCCAAATATTACATAAAAAAAGAAATAACAGTTCAGTGTATATTCAATGCAACTAAGATATATATGTCCAAATAATATATGGTTTAATACTATTCAACTAAATTCCTTTATTGTTTTATTTTAAATGTGAGACTGTTATCATATCAGAATTCTTCCTGTTCTGTTTCAATCTTAATTTTGGACTTAGAAAAAGTTCACTTTGTTGTAGACATAGTGAGTTGTACATTCAAACCTGCGTTAAAGACAACCTCCGAGCAAAGACCACCCTGCGAATAAAGACCAGTGTTCTTTTAAATAGTATGTTTAAGGTCAATAACTGCTTCACAGAGGTCATCATTTGCATTTTTGAGAGAACTGTTCTCTGACTGTAATTGCCGGACCTTCTTTTCGACCTTACGTAATCCTTCTCTATAAGTGTCCGTGCAAAGCGTTTCATATTGGTCACTTACACGTTTTTGCCCATGCTCGATTTCACACATTTTTTGTCCATCTCATTTATCCGTACCGTTAAGTCGCTCAATATTATCTGAATTTTGTCTAACTGTCCCAACTTTATTTCAATATGTTCCAATTTCTGCACAATAATTTGCAGCGGATCAGAAACTGTGTCGTTTTGCTGGGTGAAAACTGGTGAACCAGTATTCACGTTGATATTTGCCACAAAAAGTGAATATTGAAAAGCTGAAGGTAAAATATATGACTGTGGTGTCTGGCAGTTTATTTGATTACTGGCCGGAAGTGACGTTTTCGTCGGCATAGGAACATTCTGAGCCATCTTTGTGCTTTTCTTTGTTTTTTTCTTTGTTTGTGTCAACTGCTGTTGTTCATTTCGAGACACGATATCAGTTTTACGTTTACGACCCATTTAAAGTCTACAGTTTTTCAATAAATTTCTCACCAACATTCTAGTGACTATAATCCATAACTAATCTTATCATTTAAGTCCATTTTATAACGTTTATCCAAAATTTTAAAGCAAATTTTCACTGATTTGAAAAAAAAAATGACCCGCCATGTTAAACGCATGCGCAATATAACAGTGGAAATGTTTTAATTTTTGCAAAAAGTTTGTTTATATAACTTGGAATAGTTTGTATGGTAATGTTATTGTGATGTAATGCTAGATTTTATTAATAAATTTAGTTAAAACTGCTTCTGTGAGTAAGAAAGGGATAATAGTTAATAGGCTGGTTTTTTTTCCTAGAGAAAAGTCTTATATTTCAAATGATCATGACCGAATCAGTCTATGCAGCTCCTGTAAGAGACTTTTATACTACATTCGCTTATTTCACGTACATGCAGATAACAGTGTAAATATGACTGTATGAAACACTATCCAATCACTATACGGTGTGCTATTAAAATTGAAAAAAACTTTGGCGGCGTCTTTTATGTCTGCATTACTGTTTCGTCTTGTGATTGTGTGAAGTAGCCTTTGCCGGGCCAGGGTGTATTCATGTATTACTGACTCATTGTCCAAAATGTAATCATTTGCAAAACAGGTGTACAGGACTAAAGACTGTTATCACAAATTACAAGTCACACAATAAAACATGAAGAATATAGGATTCAAAAGTACAGTAATTGAGAGCAGACATTTAAGAGTTGGCAAAATGCTTTTTCATCATTCCAATCATGTATGAATTTATCATGATACATGTAGCCTTTCAAGATAGCGGTTTCTTCATTTATAATGTACAATACTATAGTATGCAAGGAATGTGTGTCCATGAAACACAGACAGGAAATTACTTTACCCGCAGGCAATATCCTGAAAACGGACAGGTAATAAAACAATTAACGGTCATAAATCGTATTCACTTCAACCCCATTCCGATTTAAAAATTATTTCAATCATTATCAATTTCTCATAAAATAATAAATGATTATTTGAAGTATCCTATATTATACAATTATTGACTAATTTTGAGTTCAATACATAGTTTTGCGGTCCTCGAAACTATGTATTGACCGAAACATAAGTCTAAAATTATTATATCGTATACCTCATAAGAGTGGTTAAAATCATACGAAAACATAACAAAATCCGTGCAGGTCTACACATCATTTTCCAGGTCTACACATACATTTGCGGACTCGGCCCGTGAGCGCAATCGTCCAATCAGGATTAAGTTTTTATGACAGGTATACGATATTTTGAAAAATGTATTTGCTTTACGTATACATAGTAAATGTTAATGTAACAGGTATTTTAATTCTATTCATACTAGTCACATGTATTAAATAATGATAAAATATGGACTATTTTACGACTGATTTAAATCATGTAACCCTAATTGATTTAATATCTGTTCTTTCAAACAATATAGGTCTTCGTTTTTGTATATGAATACAATTGTTGCATATATTCTTATATGCAGGCAGACCATGTCAGACAGCATATATTCCAAAGAATTTATAAACTGGTCAAAAGGGACAGTAGGTCTACAGATAACAAAGGAGGGATTGTGCGATTTTGTTAAGCTTGAAATGGAAAAGTTTATCGTCCAGTTGCAGACCGACGATGATCATTTTACCCGATTTCTTGAAAGTATAATTTTTGATAAAGGCGAAGTAATATGGAAGCATGAAAAAAAGAAAGGAAGTGATGTCAAATGGATTTATATCTCAAGCTGTGATTCAAAGTGGTGTAAAGTATGTAGTGTTATGTTTGGTGCATTACTTGAAAAACACTCTAGGAAGAGATCAAGGAACATCAACTGGAAGTGCCATAACACATCAAAGAATATCACACCGTTAATGCGTTGGTGGGTTGTCGCGAAGATCTATATTCCTGACAACAATGAAAAGGTTAAAAACAGTACAGGACCGGCAGAAGTGGACGCGTTGTCATTGTTGAGTCTACTTGCTAATTGTGAAGTGTTTGATGATAATATCAAACATCTTGCTCTTGACGTAAGTATAGCAACCCGACCGGTATCATTTACCCTTAAACATTTCACAAATGATGATCAAGGTTGGAACGGGTGTTTAACGACAACAATAACAACAACACATGTTGACATTTTTTCCTTCAGCCCAGGCAAATGTTTTTCGTAATGATGCACAGTTGCATTAACTCATTGGCGCTAAAATAAAAAATAGGGCATTACTGGTGAAATTTAATGTAAAGGAAGTAAAAAAGGAAAGAATATCAATTTTATACGGAAGGATATGACTGAATTTGGGATATATATTCCTTATGATCATGGCTGCATATTGCTCACCCATGCATTGCAAAGTAATCACGTCCTGCTTAAGTCAATAAACTTTATTGTGTAAGGATACATTGTTCAACAACTCCGTATTCAAGTAAAAATGAAGGCAACTGTTTGACTTGATATGCCTAAATGAAAGAACACAGAATAATATTATTATGAAGCTATACCCGTTCCAACGGTGTTTATCGTCAATGATTATTATTGTAACGATTTTATATACTCAATAACTTTAAAAATGCAATCTTTTTACATTTTTTAATAAGTCAAAGATTTTGAGCAGTTAGAAAAATCGCTCTTATGGCATTATAGAATTATGTTTCAATAGAATTTTGCTTTAATTGTGTAATGAACTTGTTGAAAAGGACAATAGAATGGAAAAAAGCATGGTGTTTTTGAACTTTCAAAATAACACTTGCAATTACGACGAAATACCAGTCAATTCCCTGGTTAAGTTTTTAAAGTTGTTAAGTATATATAACCGAGAGGTCTATTCCGTGAGCTACTATACACTTATATATTCAATTTTCCACAGCCTACCGTCAGAAATGGTTTGTACATTTCAAGGATCATCTGTTACATTAAATATTAGATTAGACAAAAAGTAATCTGTACTCTGTCTCTCTGTCCTATGTCCCTAAAATAAACTTCGCTTCTTCGGACGCCGACGTACCGACAGAAATTAAAAATTATCTATCTATCAAACCAATACTGTACTTGCACTACCAAAACTCTTACAATAGTGTTTGTGTCTCCAACACCAAGGCATCCACGAAGCAATCACCGCAACACTTTTAAACTCTGTGTAATAAACACTGCACTAAACTACACAACACCACACCACATCACACCTGACTACACTATTCTTATACGACCCAGACTGCTGGTTTATTTTACCTACGTCAATCTCCAGACACCGATCACCCGCATGATATATGGTTTCAGTAATATTACTGTCTTAAAGTCCTAACAATAACTAATACATACACTACAATAACACCCTGGCTGCTAGCTGATATAACCGACACCGAGCATCCGTAAGATATATGGTTTCAGTAATATTATTGTCCTAAAGTCCTAGCAATATATATGTGTCTTCAGAGCGATGATCCTACACCTCTTTCACTTTCCCTAGACACCAAGGCACCTGCAGGAATGTACTTTTCGAGGTTAGGTTCGAAATAAGACCCAGTACTAGAATATCCTTCTTCTCTTTAAAGTCCCAGGACCTCTTTAAATTCATTTATATAGTGAATTGCATTTATTGATAGGATAATGATAGAACTATGTTCAATTCACTCTAAAAATGTTGACATATGCCTTTCTTCCGTATTTAAATTGTTTCTTTAAGACAAAGAGTTGCCAAAAAGCCTTTCTTATGTTTTGAAATATCATTGAAAAAAATTACAGCGATATGCTGCTAATATCCATTTTAAAAGCATAGTGAGTAAGACATCTTTATTAATAAAATGAGAGCTACTTGAAAATGTGAACCTGAGTCTTTAACTTGTCCCACACTAATGACCATACTTACCAATTTGTCCTCCTTTACATGCTTGAAAGGAGTTTGGGTAATATAGAATATCTCATTCATTAAATTAACCCATTCTATCAAATTCATGTATAAATGAGCGTGTCAGGTTATAAGTCTTGCATAATCTTACATGCATAATACGACTTACCCCTGTTATAAATTCTACATGTGATTTAAACATAAACCAACATTTCTTTTAAAACAAAATGGTGAATTTGAAATAAGGGGAAATTATTCTGGAACGGAAAATGCCAAATACTACTATATTGTTACATTATCATATCTTTTAACGTTACTATATATTTTGGCTTAGCAGTCTGGATCTGCCAAATATTTAATCTAGGGTGATCATCTTCGTTGCTAAATTCCTCGGCAGAAATCACTATGCGCTTCTTATATATTTATAACAGAAACATGCAGGCACAGTAATGGCTTAAATCAATAGTAATGTTTTTTTTAAATAATGCTTAAGGTATGAAGTTTTAGTATGAACTAAATAGATACTTAAAATAGACCGGTGTTTCCATACATTTTTCACTCCTAGGTTCTAATTTGGTTCCAGATTGGGTTACCAATATCGCATTAAGTATATATGACGTGCCATCGCCTAGATCCTTGATCAGACAAGTCAGATACTTTCCTCACTGGATTGTTTTTTCCGAGTTCGTATCAAAACTTCAATGTTTCTCTCTTGATTTTAGTGCGTTTTGACCAATTTTATTTTAGGTAATTGAAGAGAGGAACAAACTAATGCACAGTGCCACAAGTAAAATAAGTGAAACAGACATGACGGATGCCTTTTACAAAATGAAAGCTTTGTTGGGAGAGAAAGACGTTAAAAAGACATCACACAAACAGTTACGTGATCTCGAAAAGGTATAAAATGTCCACCTTGATATTTTAAACCTTGTCCAATCCACCTGCAACTTGAATTTCATTAAGAACTGATTTTTAACAGGTGCGTTTTATTTATGCATATAGATTAGTATAGAGCATCGCATACATTTTAAATAAATTGAAGGCGTTTACGACAAACTCAAAATATAGGTAGTTGGCCAGCATAAATAGTTTAGTCCTATAATTTGAGATAGAATATTATGTTTCTTTTTTTTTTAATATCTTTTCCTGTAACATAGACAGGTGTGTCTGTATATTGAACACAAAGGTTATCTTTTCCAAAACCATTTAATCGATTCAATAAAGTTTAACGTGATGCATGCGTAGTAATTTTGGTGCATACTGTAAGCATGTTTGGTCAACTTATTTATGACAGAGTTCAAAGTATTTGGTCATTTTTTTGATACCAGTCCCATATGTGAAGTAATCACAAAATGACTGTGTAGGTTTTAACGTCACACAAGGCTTTACAGTCATCGATCCTGCTGGAATTATCAGGTGAGAATAAATCTTTTTTAAACATATTGTTAATTATTCTTTACTTTATTTAATCTCGAGACAGGCTATTTTATCCTGGAAAAGATTCGTATCTCTGTAACCACTTGGTTTTTTGCCTTGAAGTCTCAAAAACAGTTTTCTTGGCACTACATCTACTGAAATATGTTAGACATTTTACCACAATATCTTGCATATTATGAAAATTGTGATTGCAAACCGCTCATATTACCATGTATATCGTCATTTTAACGTAGAAAACTGAACGAATAAGTTATTTTATCTGCTTGTTGAAACTATTGAAGGTATATACTTATTTTTCCGAGATGACATCGACATTGAGAGGCAGGGTTATGTCAAAAACCATTAATCATTTTCTGAACGTTACTGACTCTCCCATCGTTTTTCACCTCTTTTAATACATACACATCTGCATT
>JAUMHA010300249.1:3775-14660 GCA_032359765.1 Saxidomus gigantea | reverse complement strand
AAATCAGAATAGCAGAAACAAACATAAGTTCTGTATTTGTTAGTCATGTTCTTAGAAGAAAGAAAAAAAAAGGCAGGAGAGGCTTACATGCTAAAAGGTCCGGAATTAATTTTGTACTTGTGTATTGTTTGATGTGACTGTATTAAAATCTATTACTGGCTAGAATATTATCATGACAGCTTGATATTGGTATTAAGATCTTTTGTTTCATCCCTATTAGAAGAGTTTTGAGTGCAATTTTACAAAGTGCTGATGCTTGATTGATAGGAATTTGACGTGCATTTGTAAAGATATCACATTCGAGAAAGTAATGTTTGTTGTCCTCTAACTGACAGCAACGATAGGAAGGTGGCTCAACAATGTTTTGTAGGAAAAGAAGGTGATTCAGGGAACTACATTTTGTCCTTAATCTAGTGTGAAAGATTTGTGGCCAACGACACCCAGAGTAGAACCATACAGGTACCTCAGGTTTGTTCGTGTCAACAGAAGTTAAAAAAAATGCAAGTGTTGGTTTGGATCTTTTCTCCTGTGAAATTCACGAAGGACTGACGGAATGAAGGAGTTAAAATACAAAGAAGTTGCGGCTTGGATAGTCAATAAATTACCAGAGTTACGTAAATTGTATGTTGTGGTATGTCCGACGTTTTGCGTGACAAGTGAAGAGAAGTATGGTGAGACCAGATTATGTCATTCTTAACATCATAAGTTGTTTATGTTAATGTCTTCTTTGTGTAAGGATTTCCCATCTACCTTCTTGTAGATCGTGAATGAATACAAGTATTGTGGCTCATGTTACAATCCTGGTTGCCTCGCGTTGGATTTGGTCTAGTTCTTGTTTTTCATAGATAGGACAGTTGTGCCAGACAACAACAGAATACTCAATAATAGGGAGGATATAACTGAGATATATGATTTCTAAAGCTTTACGGTCGAGATGTCATTTCAATCTTTTCATCATATTAATCCGTGTCCATGCTTTTTGCAGATGTATTCGATGCGAGTGTGTCATAAGCAATGCTCAGAGAAGAACATAGAAGATATGCATAGATACTCTGGCTTTGGACAGAAAAAAAATTGAAACTCTTTTTATTAAATTCTCGTTTTCACCCTTGTGTGTCATACAATGCATATATAGAAGATATGTAGCACGCCAGAGCGCATTTATACTTAGAAGTCGATTTCTCTGCAAAATTACCAAAGTATATCAACTTATTGGTTTCATCTAAAGGGGGAAACTATTGTCTGCAAGATTAAGTCAGGATTCATATGGAATCCGGCCGCTTCTTGTCAAAATCCTACAAAAACCTGCAGCTTTGACAAGTTTACATGAATTTATATATATAGCTTTCAGTTGATTTTATCGGTACTGCTTTTACCTTATACGTCATCTAAAGGCACGCGGATCCAGATTTTATCATTTTCACGGTTAAAATACGGGTACGCATTTTATGCGATTTAACTGTGCATTACACTTTCATTTTATCACAATATAATGGCTTTCTCCACCCATTAATTGTACAACAACTGTTCACAGATTATTGAATGATTTCCGATACTGCAGTGTATTTTAAACCGCTGATTTTATTGATAATGACTGGGAATGAATACATGAAGCTGAAACTTATAGGTTAAGTTAAACTACTAATAAAGATTCTTCTGTTTATGTTTTAGAGGCTATTAAGTTTGAGATCAGTTATACATGTAGCGCATGTCCCTTTAAAGGTAGATACTCAGATTTTAGCCATGTAACATTTTTGTTCGGAACTTTAACATCTGCTAATTTACACTCATTTATGTTCACTTAGCTTAATTCAAGTCAGATTTTCACTGGAGGTATTTTTAAAATTTGATTTCCCTATCCTGGTTGCCTACAAAGATAGAGTTATTTTATCATAAGTATAAATTTGATACACATACTTGCCTAGGGAAATATATATATGAAGACCTATTGTTTTATAGTTGTGAAATATTTGCATTAACAATTATATATTCACATGGAATTCATTAGAAATGCAAGTTTGAAAAAATATTATTACCTCCCTTTACCTATCTTGGGTGCGAGCCCAAGATAGATTGGAAATAAATTAATTCAGAAGCTATACGTAGGTTTAAAACTTGCATTTTTGTTCAGAATGTTAATTAGTTGTATATCTATCCAATTCAAATGTAGAAGTCAAAATTATATTGAAATAAAAAAGAAATACTCAACGTTTTAAATACTTCCATATTAAAGGGGAGTAATAACAAAATTTTATAAAAGTTTATAAAATGTAAATTTCTGATAGGGATCTAACTCTATGTAATGGGTCTTTTTGGTCATTAAATAAATCTCTAACAGAATATACAAAAAGGAAAAGTTGTCCTAAAATGTTGCTTAAATGTGATTGACTACCTTTAATGTGCTTTTGAAAAGTTGTCATTTAGATATAGCTCAATAAAAAATTGCGTTTTTCGCTACCTCGAAACAATATTTCTTTATCATAAATCATTATTACCTTTCATAAAACAATATCTAGCTTTCTCGATACATTATTTTGAATATTTATGATATACAAGATCCAAGATCTATCCGAAAAGTAAAGACTCATTTTTAAAGATATTTAAAAGTGTTATTACCTTTTAACGTGGCCGTAAAATTAAAAAAAAAGATACTGACTTTTAATACTTGAAAATGAACACTGACAAAATATAACAAAAACATATGATTCTGTATCACACTTTTATACCCACTGAATAAAGAAATTCTTTTTTTTACTGTCCTAGCCAACAAAAATGAGATTCCTCCCTTTCAATAAGGTATGTTTCAATAAAAGTTATAACACAGAATAATTTCATTATTTTCTCATTTATTTAAAGTATTAATACCTAGTTTTCAGCATCATTCTTAACAATTACTTTTTATGGACATTCTGTAAGGTAATATAACTTCTATTAAATATTTTTGACATTTAACATTTTTTTAATTTCGACTTGTTCAAGATTGCAAATCACTGGTCTTATTTGGTCAATTCTGTACTAAATGTATTGTTTCGACAATTTTTCGGTCAAGGGCTCTTCGTTTTTCAAAAGGAGCACACAAATGTAAATATAGTTGAAACTTATAAATGATCGTTGCAATACCATATACTATCAGTACGAAAGGAGATGAAACAACATTGTTTGCCAATGCTTAAGGGAGTATGTTAGGTAAGAAAAATATTGAGTAAGCGTTAAGTTTAAGTACACACGCAAGTGCTACAAGAACATTTAAACCTGTTAAGGACAAACAAAAGTACCAGTATTCAAAGGTATTGAATAACTTTAACCTGCACTCATTTCACACGATATTTTCGAAACCACATTTAAATGTAGTCGATCCAGTGTTGTTAAATCAGCATTTCTTCCACACATTCACAACTGGAAGTAAACGATTGGTAATCTTTACATACTCAAAGGTATGCATGTGTCATTTGGTATTGCATAACGAAGGCAACGTTTGAACATAAACTCTAAAAAAATGAACAATTGACAAGACATTGGAAATACAAATGTAGAAGGAAACAGGATGGTCACTGTCAAAACATATTTTCTGAAGTGAAGACATTGGTGTATGTATTCAAATACCCAGTAATATTTTTCTATCAATCTTTCGAAATAATTTGAGAAAAAAACATTTATATTTCCCGTTTCTGTCAAGCAAAAGCAATAAAGAATTTTAACTAAGTGATGAGCGTGTTCAATGTTACAAAGACAGCGCCATAAATATAATAATTGAACTCGGTGATAATTAAAACTGCTCTTAAGCGACGAAAAGTTAAGGTTCGTATAGAAACATTTTGCAATTACTGTAATTAATTATTATAATAAATCATTCAATACTTAATACATATGAAAAGAACCCCGTTGCCTGGCTGTTCGTAGACATATAAAATTAAACGATCTGAATAATCGTCATTAAGAAGCAAGAAAGGATTATGACAACCACAGAATGAGTGTGCACCTGTGGTTTCTAGGATGAGATATTTGTACTATATAAGGGAAACAAATCAGCTGTCACGGACATTTATCATAGAAACATCTCTGTTTTGAAAGAAAGATATATACTCTCGCGTTCATATGTGTTTTATTATACAAAGAAAGTATTGAGAAGATGATCGCTCCCAGATTTTGATAAAAATAACATGTAAGAACGAATCAGTTTTGTTGTATACGCTACAATATAATAATGCGTTTCAAACGCTATAAAGCATACACTCAGTTCCAAAAGAAAGTGTGCACTTTTTAATTTCAAATATTTCAATATTTAGCAGACGTATCCGCTAACATTTTCGCACACTATATCTCATGTGTATTTATCATCGATCGATTGCAAAATCTAAAATGTTCGCCATATTGTACGTAAACAGATCTCAATTTTGGTACCAAATATATAGGCTTTCAGAGAAGTAGTCGATGGAAAATCACAGAAAAACAAAGTGCACACTTTCTTTTGGAACTGAGTGTAGTGGTGCTGTAAAACAAAGCTCACCAACATTTGCAACATACTTTCTCAAATTGCTACCTAGATTTTTTCTAATAGTGTATTGTTGTTCTAACATTTAGTTTTACCTTTTAAAACTGCTCGCTCTCAGTTACTTTTGAAAAAAACATTTTTATATGTAAAATAATCGTAAAATGATAAATACAATTTCAAAGAAGAACCTGTGGTGAAAAATGTCTCATTTTACCACAATGAATAAATATAGAGGCATTTTGTAATAAATGCAATCCAACCATTAATTGTACAACAACAACTCGACATTGATTATTAAATGGTTTACGGTACCGCAGCATATTTTGAACCGCTGATCTTATCGATAATGACTGGAATTCATATCTGAAACTTTAGGTCAAGTTTAAATACTTCCAAAGATTATATTTTTTATGTTTTGGGGTTATTTAGTTTGACATCAGTTATAGGGTATGTCCCTTAATTAGAATTTTAACGAACGACCGGGGGTTCTTTATTCTTAAAATATGACTGAATAAACTCTAACTTACTTTGCATTTAACCTCATTTGACATTTGCATAGCCACCGACATATAATGCGGGCGGACCCTAAGTGCATTCTATTAAGAGCGAACTCTTTATAATTAAGTGATTTCGGTAATTTAAGTTGTAAGAACTTTAGGCGCAATCGAGAATAAATAAATTAGTATAAAATACCTTTATTACTACCGGCCTGCCAATTATTTTTCCAAAGTACATTTGTACTTAAGGGCTTAAAGACAAAATTAAAGTCAACAACGTGGAACTGTTAACGTCCTATTTATTGGACCTTACCAGGCAGCGACTGTTTTATATGTTGTGGGAACGAAAGATAGTATTTTACCTTTGCATATTATTTAACATTACTGCTTCAGAAAATAATCCCGTTCATATTTTATTCATGGGTAAAAATTTCCTTGCTTTGTTGTTATTGCTAAAACGTCGCATAAATGGTATAGTAAATCTAACATTAGTCAAGACATACTTATAACAAATGCCAGTTCTGCAGATGCATAGCATCAGATTACCTGTGTTCGTTCAATAAACTCATGAAGTTACGCATAATTGATTAATTAAAACAATAAATACACTTAAATATATCTACGTTTTTCCCATAATTTCTAATTATTACGATTAAAATTGTCCTTGGAAAAGTACTTTAAAATGTGTTTTTGTTGACTTCAAATGAGCCTTAACAGTTGTCTACTTAAATTTTAATGTTATAACATTTTAGGGGTAAAACAGTGATTAAAGTAACACTCCCTACAACTGACTTCAATTTTAAAACCTTAATGAATAAATAATATCTAGTTTTTTGTACGTATTATTACGAACACAAAACGTTTACGCAAAATATTCCAGACATTATCGTTAAAATCAGCGTATTATTATACGTTTCAGTTCTGTAAACTATTCAATACTCTGTTGTGCGGTTAATGTATGGAATGCGATTTATGATAAGAGGTATCTTTTTTGGCATTTTGTGTATTAAAGCATTTTTTCGATATAAGTTGTTCTTAACGCTGCTCGCTCTCTGTTACCGTTGAAACAAATATTTTTCAAAAAATGGACATTTCTATTCACAGATATAAAACTAAAGGCTAGAATAAAAAATAGGTTTGCAACGCTTTTGAATTTGATAGCGTATTTTTCGAAATTTAGAGATATACGTGACATGAATTTATACTTGAGCCTGTTTATATCACAATATGTTCTAAAATAGGCTATTTACAAACAGTTTGAAAAACTTTATTTTTTTGCCAAAAACTGAGAGCGAGCAGCTTTAAGAATACCATTTATTTATCATTTTACATTCATCTTAGTTTTGTTCGGTAAAACATAATCTGCTTGATGTAGAAAGTGCCAATTTAAAGAGGCACTCCCTACATCTAGCAGACTATAATCTCAAAACATAGAAAATGCGTTCAATAAATGAAAAATGATAAATAAATACAATTTAAAGAAGAATATATTTTGAGATAGACGTGACAGGGATTTATACTTGAGCCTTTTTATATGACTGTATGTTCTAAAATACGTTATTTTCATACAGTTTGAAGAACTTTTATTTTACCAAAATCTGAGAACGAGCAGCTTTAACAACAAGCTAAACTATCGTGAATAAATGCTTGAAACAACGTTTTTTTTGTGTACTGTTCAGTCAGCAGTTACATTTTGCAGAAAGCGATAATTCTCTTTTTGTGTGCTATTTTAGATAATTCTATACTCGATACATTTTAGTTAGTTGCACAATTCTCGTAAGATGAAAATACCTATTTGTTATCGGTATTTGAATCTGCATTTTGAATCTTTTATGACATCATGTTACAACTTATGACTACGTAATAAAACTTATTTATTACCTATCTGCACGCACAACACGTGCAATAATCATGCGATTATCAATAGATAACAATAGTGTTGTTATGCAAACGGAAACAAACTGGGTGATGTAAAATCATTCTTTAGCTAATCATACAACCTAAAAGTCCAATAACCAAGTCAGCTCTCTCTATTCGCTCTCAGATTTTGGTATTAAAATAAAGTTCTTCAAACTGTATGAAAATAACATATTTTAGAACAGGTTCCAGTATAAATTCCTGTAAAGTTTATCTGTATATTTTGAATAATACTCTACCAAATTATAAAGCGTTTCACAGGCTTTTACAATTCCAATATAAACATATAGTGAAGCGCTGTCGTAAATTATGCAAATTCCTACATAGATATTTACTTATATTAATGATTTTAGCCTTCAGTGCTATATTTATGTATAAGTATGTCATATTTGAGCGGTATATGAGAGTGAGCAGCTTTAAATGTGAAACTCAACGAATGTTTTTATAATTTCATTTTCAAATTGCTACATGTCAGTAATGACTACTTGCGCATTTTGTTTCGTGTGTTTTATCATCTCCGTCCCAAAGTTTCTCCCAGTAGGGTTTTAGATAATTAGAATAGAAAGCTCGAACAAGTAAATAATATCATGAATTTCATTAATTACATATATCTTCTGTTATTATAGCTTGTTAGGTCCAATTTACATGGCTTAAAACAATAATTTATAAAACTAATGGAATTACTGACAGAAACTTGATACTAGTTTATTCTTATCAATTTTATATCGATTGAAAGTTTGAAGCTTATCTTGTCACTCTTGAGTCTGCTTCCAGGAAAAACAAGAACTGGTGTCAAATGGGGAAGAACGATCGTGACCCAAGCGTGGTTCGAACCGCTACCTCCGGGATGAGCAACCGACACTTTAACATCTACATCACCGCTTACCTTTATAAACTATTAGTATATTGATAGAACTGTGTTAGATATACTCTCAAGCAATATTGACGTTAAATTGTATATCTCATTTTTAATTTAGTAATATTTCGCTTTTTTTACAATTTTTAAAATGTTGTCATCGAGTTTTGCTGATCATATCAATATATTCCTATTCAAGAAAGTTTATTCCGTTCATATATGTGTCAATTTTGCTAATAATAATAATGGTTATAAAAGAGCCGCAAGTAATTTCAATGTTATAAATATGTTGTCTTGCATTGAGACTCAAAAAATATGTTTGCTAATATCTTCTTTTAAAGTCCCAGGATCACTTTGAATGTGTTGGTGGTGT
The DNA here is from genome assembly GCA_032359765.1 of Saxidomus gigantea. Classification (NCBI taxonomy): domain Eukaryota; kingdom Metazoa; phylum Mollusca; class Bivalvia; order Venerida; family Veneridae; genus Saxidomus; species Saxidomus gigantea. Next base: position 6,525 of record JAUMHA010300249.1, on the reverse strand, counting down.
GCACTTCTGGGTGCTGTGGGGCTCGTTTTGGGGAGGCTGCGTTTTTGGTACGTGGCATTCCCTGTTTGATATTATTTTTTGTTTTTTTTTACTGATAAAGTAACATAAATTTATTGATAGGATAATGATAGAACTATGTTCTATTCACTCTAAAACAATGTAGACATATCATGCCTTTCTTTCGCATTCAAGTTGTTTCTTCAAGAAAAAGAGTTGTCAGAAAGCCTCTTTGATTTTTTGCAATATCACTGAAAAAAAACTGCGATATGTTTCTAATATGTACTTATCTATTAAAAGCTGCTCGCTCTCAGGTTACGTTGAAAAAAACATTTTTTTCAAAAAAATTGACATTCTTATTCATAAATATAAAATTAAAGGCTAGAATATAAAATAAGCAAAAATCTAGGTAGGAATTTGCAGAAATGGATTGAAAAGGTCGGTAACACGGCACCGCTACACTATATGTCTATATTGAAATTTCAAAAGCGTTTGCAACGCTTTTGAATTTGGTAGAGTATTTTTTTTTACTTTAGAGATATACGTGACATGAATTTACACTGGAGCCTTTTTTATATGACTATATATTCTAAAATACATGATTTTCATCCAGTTTGAAGAACTTTATTTTTCTATCAAACTCTGAGAGCGAGCAGCTTTAAAAGGCAAAGTTAGGAGTGTTTTCCTTACAAATAAAGGTCATTCTTTCAGTAAGACATCTTTCTTGATAAATGAGAGCTACTTGAAAATGTGATCCTGGAACTGTAATATATTTTCGTATATTTCTTTTATTATTTTAGAAAGTGTAAGGTCCTAAACAGTTAGGAAAGTCTTTTAACATCTACATAAATGGTGCCCCTGACCAAAAATAGTTCACTAAATGATGCAAAATTGTATCCCATCATTAATTGTTGATAACTAGGCACAACTACTCATATGATTTGTGGATTGTTTTACACTTTCCTCCTTGAGAATTTCCGAAGGAAACACGTGTTGCAAGTTTAGAGTTTGTGTAAGCTTTATAGCTCTATAGACTGAAGTACATTTTAAACAAACATGTAAATGTATACGTACAATTAATTGAATGACAGAAATAACAAATCTGTGGCACGATTCCGTCAGTGCACGATTCCGTCAGTTATGTGATATTGTGTACATATATCTTGAACATATCATGTTTATATATTCTGTCATCAGATAATTTCTTCATGTTTTTTGTTCTTGAATAGCTGCCATATTTCATATAAATGTGTTGACTGAATTGCTGTAGGCACGATATTTATCGAATTTCAAATAGAGTACATGAATGAAATTAGTTGTTCTTTCATCGCATTCGTATAAAACACGTGCAGAAAACACTCCTTGCCTAAGGTGGGTAAAAAAGGTGATACAATTTATTTTTTCACTAAACAGGCGTAAGAGTGGCAATCCTTTCATCTAGCATATCACATCCTCCAAATAGAAATAACGTAGAACGAAAAATTATAAATTAATACAGTTTTAAAGCTGCTCGCTCTGAGATTTGGGTAACAAAATAAAGTTATTCAAGCTGTATGTAAATAAAGTATTTTAGAACATATAGTCTTTTAAAAAAAGGCTCCAGTATAAATTCCTGTAACGTATATCACTAAATTTTAAAACAAAATATACTACCAAATTCAAAAGCATTGCAAACGCTTTTGTAATTTCAATATAAACATATAGTGTAGCGGTACCGTGTAAACGAAATTTTTAATTGATCTCTGCAGATTCCTACCTAGATATTTGTTTATATTTTGACTCTAGCCTTTACTTTTATACTTATGTATAATTATGTCAGTTTGAAAAAAAGTAATTTTTTTAACGGTAACTGAGAGCAAGCAGCTTTAAAGAAAAACATAAATTGTAGAAATAATCAACAACATAAATCAAGGAAATAATCAACAAAGTGAAATTGTTCTATCATTTAATTTTCCATATTTTCGCGAATTTCCAACTTTTGCTAATTTAAAAATCTCACGATCGATTCATTTTACATAAATGTACTATTTTAAGAGAATTCACCTTCGCAAATTTAAAATTCGTGAATAAGTCTGTTTGCTCACAAGTGTTGAGATTTTCGCCACGCGAAAAATACTAAATTTACAGTATATATCGCTACTTTTCTTGTAGTTAAACACACGCTTCGACATTGTCTCAGCTACGTACAAGCAAAGCAATTACTTTTATTTCATACATCGGTCCTTGAAAGGAAATGCTCTAGACGCAAACAAGAATGCTATTGATTGTTAATTGATGCGTGTCGTGCACCAAATGAAATGCATTTTAAGACATACAATGTACATCAAAGACATGCACCGCAATCATTTAATAGCTTTGCTTAGCAGGTAATCACCCAATAAAATGGCTATACTTCTGCCGATTTTTAACCGGATTTGTTACACATGATTGTCCGATTTAATTAAGCCGCGGCGCACGTTGAAGAATCGTGTAACAGACGTGTTCAGATAAAAATACAAAACGACAAACAAAATACTTAACCCTTAATCCTAATGAAGTACTTTCAAAATACTCTGAAATATGTTACATGGATGGTGTAACATCTTGATCAAGTTAAAAGGACAAAAGTACAAAAGTCTTAAGGAAACTATGCTTAGTGTTTCGTACAATTTGATTCCGTAAATGTAATGTTTGTAAACAAATTGTTTTACAGATATATTACGCTCGTGGATATAGAAAGGTAGTGAAATTGTCATCGCTACTTGCAAATCACA
>JAUMHA010300139.1:0-14661 GCA_032359765.1 Saxidomus gigantea | reverse complement strand
GATATTTACACATGTATGTGTGCAGACTGTGTTGTTCAGAGACAATCGATCCTCCAGCACGTTCAGTCCTTTGATTTCTATTGTTAGAGATCTATATATTATGATGTTTGTATAACCGTTCAAATATTTTGTTCAGTAATTAAGGAAGTAACAGATGGGGTATCACCTCGTAAACTTTTATGGAGTTGTGTATGATAAACTACAACATGTATGCCTTTCTCAATAGTTTCTGGGGTTTACAAATGTAGAGTAAGGGGTGCATGTCATACGGTCTGTTCAGTACATGTAACATGGCAAAGTTCTAGCGTAATGCAGTTTTAAACATAATCAGTATTTAACCACCATGCTTTTGCTACAGACTTGCCGTGTGCGTCTGTACTTGAAAATAACAGGCATACAATTTTGAACAGTCTTATTTTGTGACTATTGTCAACAATTGATAGACGTTTTAGCAAAAACAAGATTTTGTTCTTAATGTCCAACTTAATAGTACCAAATGCAGATGAAAAAGAAACGCAAATAAACATATGTCTAAAGAAAGTGCTAAATAAGTACAGTGCAACCTCCCTACAACAGCCAACTCTCGGATGACTGGAATTTGGATGTTGTCCAGAGGTGGATGTTGCTCAGAGGGATTATTTTGCAGTAATGTAAATAAATGATCATGCAGTTTTTTGTTGTTTTTGCGGATTTATGTTTTGGTAACATTGTAAGGAATCTATTGTCCCTTTCAACCGCAATCAGATGACCATCAAACTTAGCAAACAACATCTTGTAAATGATTAAACTTAATTAACTTTGAGTTGAATCAATTATCAATTTCTAATTACAGTATCCGTAAACACGCTGCTTTGACATATATTTTGCACTCTGTAAATCGATAATGAGAAAGGAATCCGAATAAATCTGATTACGTGTCTATTTTAAATTACCGAAAATTCATAAATTTGAATCGTGGGCGGATGCGAGAATAGCCTTACTTTGGGTCTTGAGCGGACGCGGGAATAGCATATCTTTGGTAATGAGCGGATACGACATCCGCCCAAAACTTGTTTTAAGTTAAACCCAACTTCGGATCGTAAGCGGATAAGACAGCTGCCCAGAAACGGTGTTCAGTTGAATACTATCACAAACATTATGCGGGCTACTGTTGAACCAGAATAAGTCCATTGTTGATTGCATGTTTTATATTAAAGTTATGTCGAACGTATTATTGTACAACCTACGTTTTAGTACAGACGTATACACCAAACACTCATAGTTGTGTTATTGAAGTACATTTTAAAATACCACAATGAGATTAGCCTACTACAATGTTGTCATGTGTCAGTGTTAAGAGCACATCGAGGGCTGAACGCAAACTTGTGTAAGTGACATTTTTTGCAAAAATCACTGTTTTGCATAATCGTATGTAAAAAGGCCCTTCCCATCTGCTATTTTCTTTGATAACCAGAATTTAACAAAAGTATTGTAAATTGTGTCAAATGGTGTAAGTGAAAGTTTAAGGAAAGTTGTGTATGACATTGTCTAAAAATAGGAAGGTTTTTTCATTATCCTGTAAAATTAAAGAAAAATCGGGTTAAATACAGAACGTCAAAGTGGCAATAAAGTATGATGAATATTAAACGCACGAGTACGTACAGTTTTCCGGGATATAAATTACATGTATCCTGTTTTCTTTTCATATGCATTCAAAACGAAATGTAATCATGAGAAGTGAAGATTTTAGTAGGATAATGGTATACGATAGTAGGGCATGTGCAGACTTGTTTCTGCAGGTAATGTCTGAGGTATGGCAAAAATATATTAAATGTCGAATGTTTTGTGCACAAATTGTGCAATGATCAAATAATATTTGACATTTGATACCGTGACTACTTTAAAATATTTAATAAAAAATAGTTTTGAAATTAAAGGTGATGCAGGTGTTTGCGAGCACAGGTGTCTATACCTTACTGTATATAAAATCCAGCATAAGTTACCCCGGATAATGGATTGCATGCTTTACCTGGACATACATAAATAGATCCGTGTTTGATACATGATACCTGTCCTTTTGTGAAGAATATGTTGGGTAAAGCATAAACCTTTTCCTAGCTTGTCAATGAGCAGTAACTAAACTTTTGTTATATGTATGGATGTCGTAGTACATCTCAGGAAACAAGAACTGGGCGCTGGTAACATCTTTTGCGACAATAAAACAATTTTGGGACATTGGTGTGCATAAGTATCAGAATCAAATATTGGGTGACTGTCCTATTTCTGGCCTCTAAGTGTGTCTAAACTTGGGACATTGAACAGTAAATAATCCACAATAGACCTATTTATGGATGTCGTAGTGTATCTCAGGAAACCAGAAATGGGCGCCTGTTGTGTACATATACAGCCATTTTTGGTCGATTTTCGCGTCCGACCACGACCCAATTTCAGTCCAAAATTTAACTCGAAATTTCCCGACAATTGCTTTCCCGGTCAATTAGTGTGTTCCTTGGCCGTTTGAAAGGTTTTCTGTCTATTCGGGATAAAAAAATAGTGGCCGTTGGCCGAAGTTTCGAGGTGGCTGTTGGTGAAAGGTAAAACAAAGAGAAAAACCAACGGGTGGAATTCAACTTGGCTGTTGTAAGGAGGTGGCTGTTGGTGGGAGGTGACCGCTAGTGGAGGTTACACTGTACGATATTTTAGTTTCATACGAGGTCTCTATCAAGGTCATATTCAAGGTCAAAAGTAAAAGAAAAACACATTTCGCATATCCCTATTCTGGTTAAGTTTTTCGTACATGTCAGTGTTATGCATCAATGCTTTGGAACGTGCTTCACTTCATGTCCTAGATCTGCAGGCAAGAGTGAATTATTCAATCATTTTTTACTGAAGTATGGCCCTTCTTACATACAGATTCAAGTGTCTGATAGAAAATTGTTTGATGTTAATACAATGTTCATGTATATGAAGATATCTATCAATGAATCTAAAAACAAATAAAGTACTTGTTGCAAAGTCAAAGCATATTCAAGTACAAACTTAATGGTCAAACTAGTCTAATAGTGTATGTTATGCATGTATGTTCAGTTCGGTTAGAATCATGTTGGTTTATCGTACTTATCGTAATCACTGAATTTTATTTATATAATTGATCCTCAAGACTCTGTTCTATTTGTGAAGAAATTGAAAAGTTAAAATATGTCTCCATTTAAAGTATTACCGTTCAAAAGCATACCATTATTACCATCATGTAGGTAGTTTCCAATGCAACATAGACATTGCAATCATTTAGTACATGTACCACTACATGCCATATGTAATTAAGACATTGACGCCTTAACGTGGGTGGGTGAGGGTATTCAAACATGTACACATCAAGATTTAATCATTAAGGACAGAGTTTGAAATTACAATTAAACTGCGTGGGTGCTTCGCCAAATCAATTGCAAGGTTCATACATAAGATGAACAATGATTTAAAGAAAATGGTATATAATAACATCAACAAACACTTCTTCATGGAAACTGCGGTGTCTGAATAAAATTTTAGTATAGTATTTAATGTGAGGTCTCTTTCTCTCTCTCTCTCCCTCTCTCTCTCTCTCTCTCTCTCTCTCTCTCTCTCTCTTTCTCTCACACACACACACTCTCTCTAATTACAAGCGGCACATGTGTCTGATAAGGACATCCACCAATGGTGGGGACCAAACCCCGAGATCTTTCAGGATTGAGACAAACACTGCCACTGATGTGCGTGAAGTTAGTTGCCAGTTGCTTGTTTAATTGGTAACTGTCAACTGACAGCCAATTTTACAGTCCAACTGCCAACTCGACTTAACACGCGAATTGTCAACTGGCAACTAGCTGCCAGATTCCAATCGTCAAAATTCATGGACCGTCAATAGATTATTGCCAGCCTGAAACCAATTCGATATGTGTCATGACTGGTTTATACATGTAATAAAGAATTTGACAGACTTAACTTGCGAATTGTCAACTGGCTACTGGCAGTCACAAGCTCGATAATCGGCAACTTGTAATTAGCAGACAGGCGATAACACGTCAAACCCCGAGAATTTCAAGTGTCGGCCAGATGACAATTCGACTTGTGTCACGAATTGTGAATAATAAGTGAATTGGCAACTGGCAAATGACAGGCAAAATCCCGCTAATTTACTGGCAACTGTATTGGCAACTTTCACCAAATGACAATTCGTATTTTACAAGAATACGGTACATGTGTATCAGTAACAAGTACGTATAAACTGAAATACGGAAGTCCATATACTTGAAAATACGGAAAAGGTGATAAATGAAAGCCTGTATTTTACAAAAATAAAGTACGGGCTGCAAGTCCGTGTATAACTAAAATACAGTATTTCGTATACAGTCAAATCTCGTTAACTCGAAATGCTCTTATTCGACATGACGTGTTCACTCGAAATAAAAACTATGTCCAGCCATATATCGTTCTATTTTCAATATCAATACAATACGATATCTCAACATACGATGACGCGAAAAATGCAGTTATTCGACAACATTTTACATCTCACTAGTCCCAAAATTATTAATTGATGCCTCAATAACTCGAAACGGTCGCCCGAGTCTTCACACATTTGATTTAATATTTGCGCCGGCTTGTTTTGGCTTGTGTTTGCGCTTATCATTGTGACAGTTCAGGCTGTTGGTAAGTTTTTAAATGTTTGACATTTTCAAAATGAGTGTGATACGATTAAAATTTTTGTAATAAGTACCGACTCAAATGCAACGAAATCACAAAACAGGCTAGTTTATAGCCGGTAGAAACATATCCATATACCTCCATTAGATTGAAAATTCCAATTTAAAAGTAATATACAAATGTACTACTTTTTACAAGAAAATACAAAACCTTTTATCTTTCTGACATTGAATATCTGCTTGCCCGCGATGAATTACTGAACAATGAATAAAAAGGTTGGAGTTTCCATACGTCTCCAAAGTAAAACTATCATGACACTATCAGTATTAAAATCTTTGCAACTTTAGACATTATTATATATTTTGAGCATGCTCGTTCCGTCTGTTACAATGCACACTTGCTGCGTGACAGCTTCGTGACATAGCTGTGTGGTGTAAATATCTGATACAGTTTATAGTTTAAGGCTCATTTTCCTTTGTCATGAGACACAAACAAGAATATCAAAATTCATGAGCCTACGTACGATACAAAAGATCTTGGACGCAATTCATAATGCGCGTATTGCACGTTTTAACAATTACACAGGACTTCGTATTTTCTGTAGAGATAAAACGCAATATTGAAAAAATAGTTGTACAACTACTGTCTAGACATCTTAAATACCTTGAGACAACGATCAGGAAAATATATTGCGAAGCATGATGAATTATTTACAGTCAGAGTTACTTGGTGAAGAAAAGAAGATACAACAACACCATTTTACAAACATGTTTTAGCAACAATGATATAATGGTATATTTGTAATTGAATAAACATATGAAAACAAAAAGTATATGTGTATAAGTATTCTCGAGCAGCATTAATTGAACCTGAACGAAACTAATATACAAAAGTTATGCTGAATACTTGTTGGAAAAAGAGATCTCTGTTTCACTTATATGTTGATATAAAGAAAATTGTATAGTATTTTTACATATATAAAGTAGACGCGTTTGTAAGAAGTTAGAACTTTGTCTGAATTACTAGTAGTAATGCACTGGGCTGGATATCCAGGGATCTCAAGTTCGATCCCCCGCTCCTCCTCTAACATAACAAATAGTATTTTGGATGAGAACTAAAACCAAGGTCTGATGTGTTGGTGTTGTACCTAGGGCATGTTTAAGAACCAGAGGGTGTTTCTGGAACGGGACGCGTTCTGTATCTTGAACTATCCTCCAAAAACTTAAAATAACTTACATCTTCTGGGTGTGTTGGTTATACGGATCATCCGGTACCAACGATAAAACTCTTACATACAACGAAATCATTAGTGGCGTTCCATTGCGGACCACAGCAGCGGCCCGCTAAATTTAATACGTGGTGAGTAAAAGATACAAAGAGACTTAAGCACTAGATCGAATATATGCGTTTCTCTTCATTGAAAAATTGAGGTACTTTTGAGATGAAAACTGTAGACACACTCATTTTTTTAAATGAAAGAGATGTCATTTGTAATTGAGTTGTCGTTCGTTTTATAATGGGCGCAATATACGCTGAGGAAAATAGAAAAAAGCGCTTTTCACGTTTCAGACGCAATCTACGCTGAGAAAAATGGAAATATGATTGCTTTTTCCACTTACACAGCCTTTGACATTAAAGAAACGAAGAACAGTCGACCTTTTTAAATATATATAATATTATATTAGCTCATTTTCCCCTTCTCCATTGTAGTCTGTCACCGTGGTATAATTGGTAAAGGCGTCTGGTCCTACACTTTTGTATTACGAATCCACGAGTTCGAATCCCACCAAAACCCTTTTTTTCTTAACTTTTTTCTGCTGTTTTACTTAGCATTTTTAGCTTTTAATCCATTTAAAAATATTTTACGGCAAATAATCATAAACAATTTCATTCATGTCAAATTAATAAGGATAATGGTAATGCAAAATTGAGAAATACCAGGAACGGTCTAGAGAGCATTTCTGGAAATACTGTATAAATATTATTCGATAACAGTAAAGTTTCGATACAACAGGTCAGTCAGTAGATGTGGTGTCGTGTCGTGAATTCTGTAAATTTTCTTTAAGTTTTTTTAATGAAATACTTTCAAAAATCGACTGAAACTTTTAGGATAAGATCTGATACTTCCATAGATTATATCAAATATTTTTGGAGGTTATTTCGTTTGGCATCAGTTATAAGGTATGTTCCTTTCAGAAAAAAATGCTGCATTTGCTTTCGTAGGTTTAATAGGCATCTAGTTTCCCTAACATCGTCCTAGAAATTTCCAGTACTATCATGAACATTTCGTGCAATAATAGACGAGTAAGTCGTGTCACGTATTCCTGAAGGATGTGTCATAAACAAAGATGGTTACATACAATTTAAAAGCACTGCATTTTACTTCGTCAAAAGGTCTCAAGCAAAACTATGTTTTTGAAAAAAATAAATAAAACAACAGCAACATGAAGTGTTTTCAATGAACTGCAGGTTTGTGATTAAAATAAACGAATAGAAACCAAAATCAAGTACTGTTAGCGAAGTATCACTCATTGTATGTAAGAAAAATCCCCTTGTGCCCCATTTTGCAGAGGACACCTTGTTGTCAGCACTTTCAGTGCTTTGATTAAGTATATGGACTGCTGTATTTTTGGAATATACTGACTTGTGTGCACACTCCCGTATTTTAGTTATGACGGGTGTGACCGTCATAGGGATTTCCCAAGCTGTCAAATTCACTGAAAGACAAATAACAAAGTTTACACACTTTTTTGGATGTCAGCATCGGTTCTTTTGACTACTCCTTGATTGTTGACACAAGTTTGCAGAATACTTGGAGAATTTGCTGTTGTTCTGTCCTTAACTGAATTTACGAGAACTCCACAGTGTACTGAAAAGAGACTTTTTTGAACACCACTTGGGTATCTGCTTGCTATAGTATGGCTTAATTCTTTTATGGAGCATGGTTTTAGCCTTCGGTCAGGGGTGTAGGTCGGCAAATACAGTTTGTAGGTCCAGAGTGTCTGTGGGGGACAGGGGTGCTCCATCACAAAGAACTTGAGATTCTTTATCTAATGATAATGCATCCAATACAGAGTGCACCGATTTCATCATAATTTCATAATGTACGAACATGTCATTTTGAAACTTGTAGACGTTTCACTATAACTGATGTGTAATTTAGTAAGAAATTACCTATAATACAGAAAGTGTGCCAACTGAAATGGACATTTTTCTCCACAGAAAACCCTGTTTTACCGAAAATGGTTGTTGCTATTATCAAAGAATATTCAAATTGTTAAAATTAATAAAAAATCGAGAGTATAAACTGGCCAATACAACAAGAAAACAGTGAATGAAATTTTTAAATATAAAATGCAGGAATATCAGAAGTAATGTGTTGTGTGTGTATACGTAAAGCAGGCCAAACACTTTATTTGAGTCAAAGATTTGGTAAGAACTTAGCAATTCAGTTACAACATGCATCTTAGTGCACTGGCTGGTTGTCAAACTTGGCCGAAATAGTATGATTAGTTAACTTTTCTTCCTTGTTTTGGTGCTACATTTGTACTACGGACCTAAATACGTATGTGTCTGTGGTGCTACTCAATATATTCCGAGGAAAAATACAGCCAATGTTAATTTGGCAAAAATTCCTACACTCGGCGGCAACAACTCGAGCGATCTAGTTTTATTTTTATCAAATTTGACCGAGATATACATTGTGATCTAATCTGGTGACAACCGGATAAAACATTACGGTGACAACCAGATAAAATATTCGAGTAAAAGAGCGGACAAAATTTAGCGGAGTCCACTAAGTTGATGGTCACATTGAGCGTCCCGGCTCTAGAAACCGGCGTATAAAAACATAGTTTATTCATTGCATTTGACTTTCAATTGTATAAATTGGAGTTTACCTGCGGCTAAATTACAAAAATTACCATGCAACTAACGAGTTTATGTTAACGTCCTTAATGATCTGGTTTCAGGTATATAAATTTAAATACAAATTTTACTAGGATACACACTAGGCTACTCCACAAGACGCGGCTGTTAAGTTAGGACAAAATATCATTTTCTTTTTATATGTTTATTAACATAAGTCCATAGTATAAAGGCGATACATGTATCATATTGCATAACTTTGAGTGAGATATGACTGGGCGGAAAGTGAATAGATTAAGTTTCATTGTTGAGGTGTAAATGTTCTATTCATCACCCGAGTTTTATGATAATAAATAAAATGAATATGTCGCATTCATTTCAACATTACCTATAAAATACTTGCTTGAAATTGTGACTGTTTGATGAAAAGTATCAGGGTCATAATGCAGCCTACAGTAGACCCAAACAACCTTTTAAATTTTAAAGATGCAGTTAAAACTTTGTGAGGGAATGCAAGTTTTTGTGCCTCTCTTACATAATGATTTCCCTTATTCCTTGTCAAATTTGAAACCATTCAAATTTTAATTGAATCATAATTTAGATAAAAAAAACTCATTTTTGTCTATTACAATGTACCTAAATATCTTTCTTCTAATGTTGATCCTGAGGCAAGGCAAATCTAACTCTCATTTAGAAATAGTATTATTTAATCCTAGAGGATTGTTTCACCTATGTAAATCAAAGCATTCAAAGAACTGATAACCACTGAACAAATCTAGCTACTGTATTTATATTGAATACAAATTCTATGATAAGTAATGTTTTTATAAAATCTGAAAATTCAAATCTTTGAATTTGATGTTTGAAAAACAGTGGGCACGGTTCTTCATACTAAAATCTGGTATGTTTGTTTCTTCATATACTCTGTATCATTATTATTTGTTCCTGCTAAGAAGGTAATGTGCATTGAGATACGCATTATTTTCTTTAAAACACTGCATTCAATGATTCCTTTGCATCTTTGCATCTTTGCATCTTCAATGCAGATTTATAACTTGCATTACAAGAACATTTCAAAATGTGTATGACGATTTAATTAAACTCTATCAAATGGAAAGGCCATATGATTAAGGATATGGCTTCTTGTAGAAATTAAATGAGATTGAGATTTTTAAAAAAGGACTCAAGTTCAGAAATATCGAAACTGTTGATACCGAAACACGCAAGTGTCGGGTATACAGAAATAAAATCTTTGATGTGCCTTGTAGTAGCTACGCTCCTGTGACGGTGCAGGTCCAATCCTAATCTCCAATAAAAGTTCAATAACTTTCCAAGACAAATCAAATGGCCCCTTCCAAAGACACGGCTCTAGGATTTGCTAAAACCTTTGCTTTTAAATTTGTTCCAGCACAAAACTAAATATCTCAAATTATTTTGTGGATTTCTATGTCATCATGAACAATACTTCAATAAGCCTATGTGGCAAGGTTTAAGTTTCAAACCAGTTGTAATCATGTTTTGCAACACTTAATTTAATTCCTTAAGCCTATATCCAGATGATCTAGTCTGATTGATTGCCAACAATTTCTGTGTCATCATGAACAGTGTTTTAATAAGCCTATGTGACAAGGTTTAATTTCTACCCCAGTTTGTTTGATTAGAGTTAATACATGTATGAGTTGCAATCATGTTTTGCAACACTTGATTGAATTGTTCATGCCTATATCTAGGTGCTTTTGTTTGACTGATTGCTAACATTCGCATACTTCAATAAGAACTTTCGATTGATAGTTAGATTCCATATCAGAGTGAAATGTCAAGACACATTATATCAGAGTGAAATGTCAAGACACGTTATATCAGAGTGAAATGTCAAGGCACATTATATCAGAGTGAAATGTCAAGACACATTATATCAGAGTGAAATGTCAAGACACATTCCAAATCGCGACAAAAACTTATATCAGAGTGAAATGTCAAGACACATTCCAAATCGCGACAAAAACTCGTTCACTATTCTATTGGCGCTAGTACTTGTTTGTTGGTTGTTTATTTTATTGCATTCTACCCGTATTGTAAAGCTACACATCACAACCAAAAATGTATTGATTTCCTTGATTTGTTTTTGAATTTTGGTAATGGCACATAACATCAGTTCTGATTCTGTCAACTGGATGTCCAACTTGGTATTCCGATAACTGCAATCATGGAAGTTTTGTGAGCCTTTTCGGAATGCATATTTTCACGAAAAGATCAAAACGACGATCATAATCCACTCCACCGTCACGCTTTTTCACAAAGCTTCAAGGTGCGCTCCAAGAACTGTTGCTATTTCATTCCCATTTTAACCGACCTTCAATAATTTCACCTTCTTGATATTGAAGCACATGACTCGGAGGCATCTTTACCGGCCTAATAGTGTCTTGTGTCTCAATATATTGTTTAACAACACAGATCTGCCGAAGTCGGTGGGAGATGAAGAAAGGACCTTTATATTTTTCTTTTCTTAAATAATCACTTAATTTAGAGATGTCATATTCTTTTTCATCATTATTAATCTAACACGATTTATCAGTGTCCTGATTTAAATGTTCGTTCAATAAATCAAAACTATTAATTTCTTGCAAATATCCCAAGGTAGCTCCTTTCGCCAATCTCACAGCCCTGTTTGATGTATTGGTAATTACATGTATAACGGGAATCTGATAATCTTGAATAGCCCATGGAGAGGCAGGCTGAAAACGTAGACTTGGCAAGGTTTGTTGACCCAAGGTTAATTGACTCCCTGGAATTTAAGGTTAGAGCATCACAGACAACACCTTGTTCTGGAATAACATTTAACTAATTGTTGATAAATGCTATTTTGAGTATGTAACTTTGATCTATTGACAATGACAATAAACAATTTCTACAGGGTTCAGAGATGGGTCAATGTTTACAGAATTTGAAACTAGGCCCTGTGCTTATAAAAGAATATGCTCAAATTATAAGTCAAGACAAAGTATATTTATTTACAAAGTGTGGTTTAGTCTAATGATACGTAGCTCATGAACATAACTTTTTATTATTGTCATAGAACCCGATTAAAAAAAAAATGACTGGAGTTTTACTTCATACATGTATTACTTGAGCATGATGTCGTTCTGCTCATGATATTGTGCTCATGAAACTTTTATAAGCACGGGGTCAGACCTTTTTAGATTAAATATGTGATACAACATGTACCTGTCTACATTGCAGACGTAGTTTTAAAACATTATTTAAAAAAATGGTATTGATTTGTAGCGTTTGTGGAAAGGTTGGTAGTTGAGGCATTCAAGTTCATAGATAAGGTGTTCACACATGCATTACTCCGCAGCTACATTTGTAGGGAAGTGAGGAAAGTGGGGGGCTCAGCTTAAGCACGGCGAGCTATTGTGATGACTTGATGTCCGTCGTTTATCTGTCGTGTTCATGTTAACACTTAACTTTGTGTGTGCAATAGAAGCTATATCTGTGACGAAACAACTGTTAATTTTATTGAAGTAAATATGATTGACAGTTGAAAGGTTGGTAGTTGAGGCACGCAAGTTCATAGATAAGGTGTACACACATGCATTACTTCGCAGTACAGTTTAGAATGGTTTGTAGGGAAGGGAAGAAAGTGAGAGCTCAGCTTGAGCACGGCGAGCTATTATGATGGCTCAATGTCCTTCGTTTATATGGCATATTCCTTCTCGCACATAACTTTGTGTGTGCAATAGAAGCTACATTTGTTCATGAAACGTAGTCAGAATGAGTATTTGATGAAGTTTTAGTCTTATTTGAATAATGGTCATGTTTGGTTACAAGGTCAATTCATTAGAAAACATTGTGTATGCAATAAAATGCAATAGAGGCTGCCTTTGTCGTGGGATCTTCGATTTTCATGAAACTTAACTAGAATAAGTGTTTTGATAAAATCTAGGCAGTGTTTTAAAATTGGTTATCTCGCGTCAAAAACTAGGTCACCATGTGAAATCAAATACAAACTTTGTGTTTGCAATAGAAGCTGTATCTTTATTGGATCTTCATTGAACTTTGTCAGAATGAATGTATTCAAAATCTAGGTCGAGTTGGAAAAATGGCTTATCTCAGGTCAAAACATAGCGAGCTATTGTGCTGGCTTGATGTTCGTCGTCTGTCTGTGCACACTGAATCTTGTCTGTGCAATAGAGACTGAAGTCTCCATTGGGTCTTAATGAAACTGTTCAGAAAAAGTGCCTTGATCAAGTCTATGTCGAATTCAAAAATTGGTCATTTCGGGTCAAAAACAATGTCACAAGATCAGATAATATAAAAACTTTGCGATCTTTATAACACTTTGTTAGAATGATACACTTTTAGCATATCAATACACTATTGATCAAATCTAGATCTAGTTCGAAAATGGGTCTGTGCAATAGAGACTGCATTTCATTGGATCTTAAAGAATTTATTTCAGAAAAAGTGCCTTGATCAAGTCTATGTCGAATTTGAAAATGGGTTATCCCGGGTCAAAAATGTCACAAGGTCAGATAAAATACAAACTTTATAGTAAAAGTATTACAACTGTGAACATAACCAGATAAGGATAAAAACAATACCGACCTAAGACCAAAAAGATCAGTTTATCTATCACTTAAAAAGAAAATCAGGTAATCACCGTCCATTTCTTGTAAATGACTGATTGTATTGACCCATCCATAATCAAGCTTAATATAGATATAGATAATTAATGGTAATAAAACAGTTTTGCCATGAAAAAGATGTTCGATCCTTTATTACATAAACAGCATACAGTGTTTTTTGTTTTGTAAAACGCTTCCTTTGTAATAAATAATGAACCAGTTTTATATCATTTAAAATAACGACACAAAAGTGAAAATGTTCATTCAAGCTATTATTGATATGGCAAGTACACAGAAGATGAATCAAAAGTAGAATATCGAATGTTGAAACTATGCGTATTAATTAAATACATTTTGTCAAAGTTTGTTGCAACGACCTTCAAGTTGGTCATTTGTCATTGTGAAGCACCTAGGACCGAGGATACTGTAGATATTACGATACCACTTCATACCTTATTGTATCTAATTACTATAATTGTTTAATACAGTCACGGGTGTTTATACAACGCATAGTAAATGGTACTTAAGAAAGATACATATAGCTACTCACCTATTGTTGATAGTACATTGTATTAATAGCGGCTAATGTTTATGGATGTTCCTTGCATGAAGCAGTATCAAATGTGTACAAAGATTTCCATTCCACGAGGAACTCCGATTAGAAAACGTTTAAAATCTTCTTCTCTGAAACTACAAGGCATAAAGCTTAGATATGTAGCACGTAGCATCGCCTAGTAGACCTTTACTTATAATTTTTTCAAATCATGAACCCCGGGTAACGATTGACAGCGCCCGTAGGGTCTCTTAGTTTTACGTACGCTTAAATAGGACACAATTTAAATATCTTCTTCTTTGAAACTAGTTGCAACAAACTTTTAGTTTCTTATGGAGGATAGGAGTCTTGTACTGGTTCTTTCCAGGAATTATGGTAAGCTACACTTCCTGCATGTTAAATGACCAATATACGGTTTGAACGAGTGTACAACAACAACCACTATTATTGTTGTGATCTATAAGTTTCTACTGCGCAATAAAATGATAAGCACTGTTACACAATTAGTATTGTATGTCTCATGACAAAGCAAATATTGTATAACAGTATTGCGTGTATATGTTACCCTCTGACATAAAACTTAAATCTTCCTGTTACAATACGTAGTCACGGACTGACTATGAATAACATATAACATTTCCAGGGGACAACGTCAAACTAACCTATCTGTTTCTATTTTTATATACACTAAGGATAGTTTCGCGTTGACCCCTTGATATACACATTCATTTTTGCAGGGTATTGAATTACTGTTTACAACAATAGAAACAAGACGAAACAGTAATGGAGACATAAAAGACGCGGCCACATATTTTTTACATTTGAATAGCACTCCGTTTAGTGATTCGATAGTATTTCATACATTCATAAAGATTTAGATTTAGATTTATTTCGGTATGGAATACATATACATGGTCACTTAAAACAACATGCATGGTACAAATATATAGC
>JAUMHA010300028.1:0-11651 GCA_032359765.1 Saxidomus gigantea | reverse complement strand
AGATTTTTAATGTAAAAATTTCCAATTAAATATTTCACTATTCATTTTCAAGTCTTTATATAGGTTATATAGCGAAAAGAGTCCCGCTCCATTAGGGGCCTCGTTTTTGAATGGGTTGTACCAATTTTGTTAAGTTCAATAAAACAATAAGATGATCATTTGTACCACATGAAATTCAATTTGATGGTCTTTTTCATAGAAAATGGATACTTACATTTCCATACAAAATATATGTTTGTATATTAGAAAAATTCAAAGGGCTATCACTCTTTGGAGCAATATTACTGATATTGCTTGCCTTACGCGTGTCTGGTTGGGCCACAAAGCGGTTTGACAAATTGAAATCATGACATGATTCAAATATCATTTCAAAAGAGTTGATTCGGTCTGATTACCTTTATTTTACAAGATGTATCCAATATCTAACTTGACAAAGAGATTCTGATCTATAAAATTAATATGATTTGCAGATTGCCGAGTCGTTCAACGAAACATATAATGATTCTAGTTAAGTTTAGAAGTACGAACACACGTTCACAAGTTTCATCGCGATTTAATACGAAACATAGTTTCTAGAAGGGCTTTAGGAAATATAACCTCGTTTTAATTTGTTATAGACCAAAATGGTCAGTTTTTAAATTTGACGAAGAGATTTAAAGGACATATCTAATCGTACTCTTTAACAGTTATGAGGATTTAATATTAATCAGATGCCCACGGGCAACATTATGAGCCCAACAACTACACATCGGACCTGGCTCCTGTGCGTTAAATATTGTCCCATTATGGCCGATAATTGTCCAAAGGCAATTTATAATTCTTAATTATGTGAGAAAGTTACAGTCTCGACAAGGTTTCTTGCGTCTTTACTTAACATGTATATCTCTGAGTGATAGACAAGGGTCTTGCGCGCAGCACACCTTCCCTGTGTGGTGAAAAACTGAGCCAAGTCAATTCAAACGCCTTTATCACATGAGTAAGGTATAGAGCCACCCCCAACATCACATATGCTAAAAGCCATCGTTAATTTGTGATACTGCGAAAATAGCCAACGTTTTAAGCGTTTAACTTTAAGCCTTTAAAATACTTTCTGCTCCCTTAACTGTTTATACATGTATAAAGGTTTTCATAATGTATTGTGTTTTGTTGTTATTGCATTTACATTAAAAGCCCATGATGTCTTTATGCTGCAATTACTCGTAAGAACTTACATTACAAAGGAAGATGTCATTTTTCGTTGAAACTTACCTGAATCCAAACCTGTATACCGTTTTTGTATAAATAAGTTTGTTTGTAATTATTGCATGTATATTAACGGGCCTGGATCTTTTTGGGTGTTACCATTAATCGTAAACATTTATATTACAAACAAAGATGTCATTTCGTCGAAACTTACGATTTTTTGTTAAAACAATACAACGTTGCTTTTGAAAATCGGAGGTTCATGTTGTAAATTTAGCACAGTATTTCTGAATGACATTGCAAAAATATAAGCGATATTATCTGACAGCACTTGTATGAAACTACATTTTTTAAGGAGTACTAGTCATTCATTGGTCTTCATCAATCACCTAACCGAGTAAGAGAGTTGTAGCATTTTTAAAATCGTTGTACCCATTAATTTTAATTTTAATTAATTTAACATTAATTTAACGATTGACGACTAGTGTCATTTACTGGTCATCTGGATCATAAATAGAAGTGTAATGACCGTAAACCATTTGCTTTTTACAGTGCCTATGATTTTGATCTTAGACCTGCTAACCTAAATGACAATAAATGCATCCTTTTATAATCAAAACCATTCCATTCAAACGTAAGGACTCTCAATCTAAGTGTTCCCTTATTCAGAAATAATTTATATTTTTCAAGGTCACTGTCACATTCCACCAATGACCACAAAAACATTGTGATTCATTTACTCGTCCGGCCTCGGAGGTTCTAGGCGTTTTTTAGTTACTGATATAAATAATCTAGATCTTAGATTCAATAACTGAAAAAGCAACACAAGTCAGCTACCGAACATTACAATATGCTCATTTACATTTGAAGAATTTAGACCTAAGCGTTCTCGACTTATTTAGAAAAAAGGGAATGGTTAACCAACCGATAAACCGATACTGACAAATGCAAAGCAGAATATCCTCATCTCTTGCTTTTTGCTGAATAGAACAGTTTTTATGTTTGACAGTGTTTATACTTACCTTTGTCACACAGTTTGCCTATGTATCCGTCATTACATCCCATCTTACATTCCCCGTCTGATTTAGTGCACTGGCTACTTCCATTTTTACAATTTCCGCTACAGAGAATCAAACAATTCTGACCAAAACGTCCGTCATCACAAGCTACATGTAATTTATAGAAAATACAATTACAATTGCAAGGTTAATATACTTTGTTTGTACCTTTCGTTTCATTATAAATGTTAATATAGCAAACGGAATGTTAAAAATGTCAGATGATCTGTGGGGGTCGTATCTTTTGAGTTGGCTTTATAGTTACAAATCACACAAGAGGCGGAGCTTTGACTGTGATCGTGCGTTATGTAAATAGAAAGATACACCTTCAGATCAATCGTCTGATATAGTATTTCTATAAAGTCATAATATATTTTTGTGTCTTTCGGTATTCGATGAAATGCCGATGATAATATCGCAAGCAGTAAATATACGATTTTACTTGCAAGTACTATATTATTATTGTTCATTTGAATTGATTTTAATTGCTTTTTTGTGCCTCAAGATCCATTTGAAATGAGAACTACCTGCAGCACAAGTACACGATACGGAATATGCAGACATGGTGTTATATCTGACCTTTTAATGAAACGTTCGTTGTATGCATTATTTGTGAAATAATCTAACCAAAAGTATACGTCTTAAACATAATCATATTTAAGTACGGCCATTTGCAGATGTTAATGTTGAATAGTGGCTTTTGTTACTGCCTAATGATGGACGTCACTACAGAATATATAATTTTCACAGTCATAAAACAAAGTTAATATCTTTTACTTTGACGACCGGCAATTAAACGTCTGTTACACGGCTGTTTCTGCTTGCTTTCTATTTGTATCGCGGAATCGTCAAACCAATCTTGCTCATTTATGGTCAATGTAGACATGTTTTACGAAAACAATTGATATTATTGTTGACGTTTTGTACTCGAGTTTTTTCTAACGTAAAATGCAAATTACAATAATAATCATAGGCACATATGAATTTATTCCAGAGTCTATTCCAAAGGGTCATGTGTGTTAAAATGTTCACACCTTTACTAATCAAGTAAGACATTTCCATAGACGTTGTTTACAAAAGAACACAAGTGATAATTACTATAAATAGTCCTTACACTTTACGCTTATAAAAACAGCTTACCTATCAGATATACGTATAAGAGCATCGGAAGACAAGCAAACAAAATTCCTTTTACAAATAAGGACAGATATGATTACATTGTATCAACATTCAAATTAGCAGCAGTCTATAACTTAATTGTCTAAGTCATCAAATTAATGATGGAAAACGATTTAAAGTGCCCTTTTATTTTGTACTTAACACTTTGGCGGATTTGATTTTTTTTTAAATACGTATTCACCTCAAATTAACTTTCATGTTTGAACAAAGAAATCTATGACTTTGAATGAAGATTGAAACAAGTTTTCTACGTTGAGAAATAATTGAAAAAAAAAAATAATCAAGCTTTATGCATTACTAAATTACTGCGTACCGTATATGTATATTGAACACAAGAAGAAACACACTCTCACTGATTAGTGTTTATGTCAACTTACAAATGTTACAATACGGGTAATTTGGTTTAAATCCTGGAACACATCCATTGGTGCATAATCCATCAGGATTATTACATTTCATCTGCGTGCATGTGTTACAGGTCTGATTGCAGTTATTCCCATATCTCGAGGGCGGACATTCTATAAAATAAAAATTATAAAACATGAGATTATTATTTTCCCGAAGTTTCAAAAAATTCATTCGAATTTGATGGAGGAATAGAATTATGCCCCATTGACATGAAATGTGCCTTTAAACTTGAATGAACTTAGTTAAAAACTGATATTTTATGTAGTCTACATGAGGAGAACATTTGGCTAAAGGTGACCTTTGACCACAACTGTGACCTTGATCTGGATTCAAAGAACAAAAACAGCATTGTCTTGGTATTATCATAGATTATATAAGTTTAAGGAAAATATAGTGAATAAGTAAAACAAATTTACGTCATGCAATGCATTGTTTCAATGGGCATAAATTTCATGCTAACGGATGAATTTCCTTTTGCAGTTTTTGTATAGGGGCCATTAGTTTATTAGCCTGACAAATTCAACTGCATTTTGATCAAGTTTAATTTAAGTTTCTGTAAAGATTATGAAAGGGAAACGGTTTTGGACGATTTACCATTATATTTTGGCATTAAGAATAAAAACTATTTAATACGTGAATATTTAGGTAAACCTGTTTTCGATACAGTAGCTTCCAAATATTTGATTACTGACTCTGCAAAAAAAAAAATATTTGACCATTCCATGTTTAAAATATAACAAAATGAGAGGTAAACATACAAAATACAAGAAAAAAACATAACGCTTAAACTCGGTTTCATATAATTATACTTATTTATGCACTATAACCTTAACATAGACAACAAACATGACTTCCGTTTTTCCTCTTATCTAATTTCAAATAATGGAGGAGTATCGTATAAAATTACACAAACTAGAGTAAGGGCAGTACCTCGAAAACGGAGTCATAGCGTTCTTCTCCACTGCACTTCTTCTCAGTGTCATTTATCAATATTTCAAGAAACTATTTATCAGCTGAATCTCGTTAATGCTTTTTTATACATTCTCCGCATAAGAAACAGCAAGTAATGACAATAACCCCAAATCTTATTCTGGTAGAGCTAAAAGTTATGATTATGCACTTCCATCAATTTATGAAATATCAATTGATTCCCTTCAATATATTTTGAGTTATTTGAGTTATTCTCTGCATAAGAAAAACTAACAAAAGGCAGTGACTCCAAACTAATTAACATGACTCCGCCTGTCAATCGAACCGTTGGACTGGCCAATCAAAAAGTCAATATTTTTATCTGTTGTCAAAATTTAATTACTTCGAAGGGCTTTATATCAAATTTAACACCAAGAACTGAAAACAATTTAAATTATTCTTTGCTTACAGAAATAGTTAAACCAGCGTTTTGGAGAAATCTCTTAATCGTGACCACGGGCCTGTATGCATGTATACGTCCACGTCTTGACACATGTTGAATGTGGTCATTACTTTTGTCATTTTATATTAATTCATATCTAGATCAATTAAAATCTTTTTCAAACGCTTTAGTTTTTCGCGGAAACTTTTAGCAGAAAGAGAGGATAGTTTAGTTATAATCATATACTTTGTCTATGGAGACTAAAAGTATGTTACGTTGATGTACATAATACGAAACCCTATTTTTTGGAATAACATTACAGTGAATAATTATAACATTTAGCTGAGATTAGATAATAGATATGCAGAGGACAAATGTTGTTAAGATTTCAAAAATTATTTTTAATCTGCACTAACTGTACGCATTACATATTATGTACGTTTTGACAAAATTATTTTGTAAATTACGACTTCAAACATACGTACTGTACTTATTTTTGCATATCCGATGAGTTTTCTATGTCATTGACCTATATACAAACAAGCGTCAATTTTCTTTGCAAACGCCGTAACATGTTTTGTGTAAAGAAAGATAATACATAATATACAGTGTGACATCTTGCCTTTGTTTCGATAAGTCACCGCGAGATATGTTTGATATTATATGTAAATGCCGCCCTGCTTGACTGGTCAGACTTCATGGTACACTACACATGTATGATCCATCTAATTAGATTTCATGTTAACTAGTAAAACTTGAATGGTACGTTTGTATTTAAAAGATAATAATTATTTGTCCTCTAACATCGTCGTCACAATTAATATGCTATTTTGATACATCTTGAGAGTAAAATACGAGGATACATGTAAATACTGACCACAGCGTGCAAAATGTACTTTGTAGGAACGACCAAATTTTCCATGGTCGTGCAAAAACCTGTGAAAATGCATCTGTGAATACATTATTTACATAACTATAGTTAATAAAATGCTTAACTTTTAAAATAGTTTCCGTTTCGAGACCCATTAGGCATTCTGTGCACTCATTTTCCCTTTCTTGAAAGGTTAGTTTAAAATGTACGCGTCAACACTAAAGCTTGTCGAACGTTTTGTAATCTATTGACCGCGTGATCGGCAGGCGGTGCGATCGATATTTTCACGTCATGTTCTTTTGTAATGTCCGCTATCAATATTTTAAGTATCAATTGATTCACTGGGGAGGTCAAGAATAGCAGTTATTCTAAAATGATAAAGCTATAGTAATAGTTCTTCTGCACTGCACTTCCTCTCATTGCCCTCTGTCAATAAGGAAGAATCAATTGATTCCATTTAATCCTTTTCGAGTATTCACCTCACAGGACGGACGGACAGAAAGACGTACGATGCAATCATTATATACCGCTACCTTACGACTTTACATAAAAACGATATCAAAACGTACGTGAATTTACCGAAATATATTGTTTTTGTCCTTATTCGGTGTCCTTGCTTGCGTTCCATTTACACATATCGGTTATACAAGAAAAGGCCATGGTAACGATATAAAGAGAATTTATATCTCCTCCTTCCTTATAGAACGTTTGCTGCTCGAACGGATGAAAAACATCCATTTAAGCTTCACATTTTGTCTTTTTGTCAATTGTATTATCAAATGAATGCGATTCTTTCTTTATATTTGTAAAACTGACTTTATCTGCATTTGCTTTCCTTTTTGCTACGATGTCACATGTTTTGCAACTACAGTCATAATTGTATTTTTCATACGCGCAATAATTATGGGAAACGCATCTTAGCATTTTAGCGCTTCGTGCATAACGATCTTCTGACTCACTGCATCACCATCCGAAAGGGTCGACAGAACGCTAAAAAGTGTCAGTTTAACAGTATTCATACTCACTTTCATCACAAAGTTTGCCTTGGTATCCGCGAATACAACCCATCTTACATTCCCCATCGGATTTACTGCATTGGCTGCTTCTATTTTTGCAATTGTTGCTACAGACAATCGAACAATTTTGTCCATAAAGTCCGTCATCACAAGCTAATTAATAGAAAATACAACCATGCGAAGTCATTAGACTATATTTGTGCGATACATTATGAAAATTAAAATTGCAAACGCACTGTTAAAACTGCCGGTTGATCGGCAGACCAACCATTCTTCAGTTCCGAATCAAACGAGAGGCGTAACGTAGAGTGTGATCCTTTAAATTACTGTTCAGGTAAAACAGGTAGACTTGTATTTCAACGGACCTTTTATTATATAACTTGGCCAACTTCGCGTACAATATTGTAAGTTATTTTCAGGTTCGTCACTGATAGTGTTAAGTCATATCTTATACTATTATAATTATTATCATACATGTTAATACTATTTTGAACTATAACTCAAATCTTCGTGTTAATTATATATAAATCCCTGCATGGAACCCCTTGGTAGGTTCACACGTGACTACTGTCAAGTATAAACTTGATCGCATAAAGATGTATCTTTTTAAATTAGCGAAACAAAAATATATCAATTAAATTCGAAACAGAACTTCTCCTGACACACGTCCAGTTAACATAATGAATGTGGCAATACCATTTACACTGACTCTTTTTACTGTTTTTGTTGACACAGTGAACTCATTTATCACGTGAGACTGTTATGTCATTTATCTTGGAAAAATTTCAGTTGATGTCCGCCATTTTTGCTTCTAAGAAACGAAATACTTTTCCTAGGAACTCCGGTTTTAACTATGAAATGTGAAAAGATCCTGTTGACATACAGTCGTTAATTTTGATGCTCTTTTTGGTGATACCACAAAAGGCAACGCTTCGTTTCGCAATTAACTCTCGATTAAATACTACATGGATATTCGTAAACAATATTGTTCATAACTTGGACCGTTATTGCGTCCCCTGAAAATTCGAGTTATTTCTAATAATGAACTTCCTGTTACATTGACTTGAAAATTAAAAAAAGAAATCTTTCTTTCGAAACCTTAATTTTTGGTTAATGAAAATTCTGACTATCTTCTACTTAATCACCTACATTTCTGTATGGCATGGATCCATATAAATTTTAAACACCAGCATTAACAACAAAAAGCTTTTGCGCAAGTGTATCTGTACACGTTCCCTAGCCGCGCCTGTCCATGTGCACTGATAGACTTGTGCACCTGCATAAAGAAATTCTTGTGATAGAAACGAATCATTGTACAACAAAATCGTAGGTCTCGAAAAAAAAGAAAAAGAAACAAAAGCACAATAGATCCAGTACGTTTTATATATTCATAATTACAGTTTTAGTTATTTTCTAGTATTCTATTGTGATTATATGAAATACATATATCATATCAAGTATACATGATTAAAAGATCATGTAGCTACTATTTGTTCCCGGCATGTAAATACTATTTTAATAGAGACAGCATTTAAGGAACATTTATAATTTAGATATAATTTCACCGAACTTGATGTAGTATTTCTTGTTTTTTATGTGGCACTAGTGTGCCTAGATTCTCAAGTGGGAATCATATCACAAGACAGCAGTTTAATATTTACATTTATTTACATATAATACATGTGTACTAGTAAGCATACAAATAGCAAGTGAGGAATCTCTTGTAGCATGCGGGGAGTATTAGATAAAGGCGGGAAAGCCTATAGTCTGTTTCAACAATATATTAGTCAATATAGAACATCTCCCTTGTTTTAAAATAAAATACCTTTTATATAGTTTAAGAAATTATCTTAAAATGTGAATCAATAATTGTTTAATTTTTAAAAAAAAATCCATAGTTTTAAAACTGAAAAACTGCAGCATCTAAATTCATTGAGAAGTAAAAGGTAATTAATAATAACATGAAGTACACAAATTATACACAATATAACAAACAAGTAAATGCATCATTTAGCACCTGTTAATGACTTCTATTTCACCCATTCATTGCTTAGATAGCGCTGAGTGTTTCTCACAATTTTCCCAGACCGTGTTACATAAGGACCATGGGAACTAATGTCCAACCTACCATTAGCGGAGGTCATCTCAGGCAAATCTACATTCATGTTGAATGTTGATTGGGGCTCAGCATGGGGCTGAGTATCTAATATGTTAGCATCAAAGGGATTGATGTTAGACATATTTTCTTTCGTTTTATGCAATGACCTTCGATTACGTTTGTAAACAGCACCATTAGATGTTTGTACTGTATAGGAGCGGTTCTCGTGTTTCTCTACAATTTTAGCAGGAATCCAGATTTTTCCTACTTGTACTCTAGCAGGGTCATTTACTTGGAGAGGTTTAAGTGACCTAGATGTTTTGTCGTAACATCTTTTCTGTTTATCCTTTGATCTTTTCATTTTTTATGCAAGTTCCTTTTTGTTAACAGTCTTGGGGAAGAGTGCCTTATTTGCTATTGGAATTATAGATTTTGTCCTTCTACTGTACAGGAGTTGGGAAGGGGAGAAACCACAATCTAAGGGAGTGTTTCTGTATTCTAATAAAGCTATATAAGGGTTTTGATTTGAGTCCCTTGCTTTTTTCATAAGCTTTTTGGCAATTCCTACATATTTGTCTGCGAGACCGTTTCCTTTTGGGTATAGAGGGGATGAACACTGGTGTTTAAAACCCCAGGACTTAGCAAATTTCTCAAGTTCTGAGCTTGAAAATTGCGGTCCATTGTCACTGACTACAATATCAGGAATTCCGTTTCGTGCCATATGCACGTGTAACTTTTGTATAACAGTTGCCGATGTCGTACTTGGCAATAAGTCTACTTCAAAAAACCTGTTGTAGTAATCTGTTGTCATTAAGTAATCCTTTCCTTCAAAATGAAATAAGTCAACACCAAGTTTTTGATATGGTCTCTCAGGAAAATCGGTCGCGATCATTGGTTATTTCGCGTTGGAGTCTCTATGTTTGAGACATACAGGACAGTTCAAAACAAAGTCAGTGATTTGCTTTGTCATGCCTGGCCAGAAAAGATTGTCTTTCGCGCGTTCAATCGTTTTCGTAACACCAAGGTGACCTGTGTGAACTTTTCTCACAATTTCTTCTCTGAGAGATTGGGCAATTAAGATTGTTTGACCTCGAAAGATAAGATTATCTTCAATAGTGATTTCATTTCGATGATTACAGTACTCTAGAATTGACCTATCACAGCTTGACCTTTCTTCTGGCCATCCCTCAACTATAGTTTGTTTCAAGTTTTTCATCTGTTCGTCTTTATGTATTTCTGACCGAATTATCTCTAATCTATTGTCAGTAACGAACAACTGTTGCTTGACAGCGTGTATATGTAAACCGAGACCTTCGATTAATGTAGGATGTGTATCAGTCACTGATTGTCGGGAGAGACAGTCACTGATAGGTATATCTTTGCAACTTACATACTGAACTGTTATGTCATACTTCTGCAATTGCAAAAGCATTCTTTGAAGGCGAGGTGGGGCAGTAGAGAGCGGTTTTTTCATTATCGACGAGATTGGCTTATGGTCGCAATGTGATATAACCTTTCTCCCATATGTAAACTGGTGGAACCGTTTGCACCAAATAAAATAGGTAAGAGTTCATTTTCTATTTGTGCGTAATGAACTCTCTCTTTGTCAAAGATTTTGAAGCATAAGCAATAGGTCGGCCATCTTGCATTATGCAACATCCAAGGGCAAACTGACTCGCATCGGATTCTAGGACGAGTTGTTTGTTCGGGTCAAAGTAACCTAACACTGGAACATTTGTTATTACCTGCTTGGCCTTCTCAAATGACTGCGTTTGCGGCTGATCCCATACAAACTCGTTTTCTTTCTTCAAGAGACTCCTGAGGGGAACAGTGATATCTGCAAGATTTGGCGCGAATGTTGCCAGATAGTTAACCATGCCTAAGAATGTTTCCAGCCTCACGCGGCTATCCGGAATATCTAGTTTTAAGATTGACTCAATTTTTGATTGGTCTGGTTTTAAGCCATTTTCACTGATAACATGACCAAAAAATGGCACTTCCGGTACACATATTGTGCACTTGTCGGGATTGAACCGAATGCCTTTTTCGCCGGCGCGCAACAGTACTTTGTCATCATGTTCCTTCCTAGAGCGGCCATATATCAATATGTCATCAACTATCGCTTGAATGCCGGGCAAACCTTCAAAAATCTCTTTGACCTTTTGTTGGAATATGTCAACTGATGACGATATACCAAACGGTCGAAGCCAGCGGTATCGGCCAAACGGTGTACTGAACGTAGATACGTAGGACGACTGTGTGTCTAGTTTTACACTCCAGTACGCGTGTGTGATGTCTAAAATACTAAATATTTAGCACCTGTTAATTGTGACGTGACGTCATCTATTGTATGCATTGGATAATGCGGTCGCCTTATAGCCTCGTTTAACGCCTTTGGGTCTAAGCAAACACGGAGCTTGCCTGTTTTCGGTTTCTCAACAACAACTAGAGAGTTTACCCAATCAGTAGGTTCTGTGACTGGCGTAAT
>JAUMHA010299917.1:0-14663 GCA_032359765.1 Saxidomus gigantea | reverse complement strand
CATTAGTCAAGAGAAACTGTGACGTCATTTATCTATACCCGTAACTAATATTTTTCGTAACTTGAATCGTTATTGCGTACCCTGAAATTTCGAACCACTTTTATAAATGAAATTCCTGTTACATTAACTTGAAAATTAGATTATTAAAGTTTTTGATGAAAAAACTGAAACATCAGGTAAACATCTTTCATGAATGAAAGTCACATTGAAGTAGCATCTTTACAGTGTTCGTGGGAGGTAACTTCAACGGCAAAATCTAGGTGCGTAGCACGCAAATGTAAATACGTTCGATGAAAAAAGTTCTATCTTTTTCTTCAAATTTTGTTTTAAATAAGTTAGAATCGAAATAATAAATATCCAATTTGGTTTATGGTAGAATAACCCTCGGCCTGCGGCCTTCGTGATATATTCTTGCGCATAAAAACTCCAAACTCGGGTTATTCTACAATAAACCAAACATAGATACATATTATTTCTTAAATAACTAATCCCTCTTTCGTTGGTTTGGTTCACTTACTCGAAATTGTTCGTCCAGGGTCAGTGCATAACCAGGCTGGTCACATTGCCCGATCGGACTTCCGGAATTCGTCTTCTTAGTTGTGTTTTATATCAAAGAGGTTGTTTGATATGACATAGACAAACAAATTACATACTATTGTTGAAGAGCTGAGTTAATATGGTCACTTTTTATTTTCACAGAAAGTTATGAATGGAAACTTCTGAAAGGTCCCTAAACATATAAGTAATGACAATACAGTATGAATAAACTTGTTCACCAGAAAGCACATAGGCACGGCCACCTCTGAACTGCAAATCTACTAAAAATCACAATGTTAACTCATCTAAATAATGATAATTAAATAATACTACTACAATGTATTAATAATAATAATTACAATAATAGTAATAACAATAGTCTATATTTTAGGTCGGCAATATACAATACATTATTGTAAACACATATATAAGCTAACCCGAGCTTATGTGGCCTTATTGTGGGAGGAAACCAGAGTCTCTTACATCTTTGCTGAGATATCTTTGTAAAATAGAAAGATAACTTTCTTATGAAAAGATATATCTCGTAATGGCCATCATAGAGTTTCTTTTATCAAAACAGAGCTTATCTCCACTGATATGAAAGATATCTCCATATTTTTGACAGATATATCTCTAATAGTAAAAGATCTCTCTCTCTTTTTAACAAACACATGTATTTAAGATTAAAGAGATATATCTTTTACATTGAGAGATATCTCTTTTACATTGAGTGATATCTCTTTAGTATTGATAGTCTTTTAAAACAGAGATATCTCTATCAAGAGAAATACATATTCTAATGTACATACATGTAGATATATCTGAATTAAAGAGATATTTCGGAATTTCCGACATATCTTTTGTATTAAATTTTAAATTTGTTTGTCATATATATCCCTTACAGACGTAATGCTAGTAAATGGTGTTCTTAATTTCCCCGGTAGCTTGATTTACAAACACTCAAGGAATAATTTTGATTCTTTTTCAGGTAGATCATATCAACATTTTAGTTTCCTTTATCATAACCTATTACATTAAATAATATCACCTGTTCCAATAGAACATATCATCTTTAGCGATGTTTATTAGCTGGACACTGTTTTGTACAACCACACACACATTTTAAGTGGATATTTTGTAGATGAAATTACTATACATAGTTTCATATATCAATACTTCTTGTAAGAAATATGGATTCAGTTTGTGACTTGGTATTATCACAATAACAGTTAAAACGTTTTATAAGTGTGTGCTGATACTTGAAGTGGTGTGATGGATTTTATCATTGTTTGACTTGTAAATTTCCGCTTAAACAGAACAATAGAAGCGTTATCTTTACTGTATGTTTCAAATATCTTAATAATATGATAAATGGAAATTGTCCATGCAGAATGACTCCTCCCTCAAGCTACGGCCTAAACTACTGAAATCATTTAAATGAAACAAAACATTCGACTTATAATATTTTTTATATAATTCAATACTTCAGATGTACATGCACCAAATGTTGCGTCAAAACCAAGTGCCGAAAGCAAGCACGACGTGGCTGCCCCACAGAAACAGGTAATTACAGCACGATAAAAACTTTAAATATACCTAGATCGATTATTTAAGACTGTTATACGTCTCTCACATGTCTTAAAATAGTATTGCAATGTCACGTCTACAAATTATTAATAGATTGATCAATATTCTTGATCAATGAAAAAGAAAACGAAGTTGATTCCTCGACGTTCCCAAACTAACCAATTATTCCAGTTTTATATAGTGGACAAATTTTCAAGAATCTGCTAAAATCCTGAACAATCGTCTGGGCCATGGACATGCCAATTATTGGCATGGGAACTTTGACGACAGGGCGCAAACTTTTAACGTATCAGGAACCGATTGTTCGAAAATTGAATCGTCTGTTAACTATTACTAAGTTAAATTTTGATTCAAGATACGTTTAGTGTTGCCAAAACTAATCACAGTATTAAAAAAACCCAGTTAAAACATTTCCTGTTTACTATTGTCCGATGTAACCAAGATGCAATGAAAAATTGATATCACTAATGTAAAAGTAAATACGCTACTTGACTATAATTACGAAAACTGTGACCAGTGACAATTCCCGTTAATGATTACATCACATTTTTGGAATTAAAAGTGGGCCGCCGTTCTGGAAGTGGGCCGTTCTGGTACTAAATCCTACTTAAATATTTACATTTTCAAGCAGTTACACTCTTAAGCAGACAGTTAATATAATATCGTCTTTTTTCAGCCTGCAAAACATCCCCATTTAAAGGAAAGGACATTCCCAAAGGGCTTGGTTCACTTAGGATCGTTTTGGCCCATTCACAAAACCTTATTATATCGACATATGTTGGAGTGTAATGTTTTTCGCGAATGATACCGAAAAAATCACACAGTCATCTTTTAAAATAAAAAAAAATATGAGAATTAGAAAACGGGACATGAATATGACGAATCCGTATTTTTAACGTCATTGACGTCAGTGCAATTCTTAGACGGCGGACATTGTTAACTGCGTTGTCAAGAATACAACACAAATTCTTCTTTATTAAAAGACAGCAGTTTTGAATTTATCTTGTGTAACTCAACATCAACAATCGCTATGAATTCGCATAAACGTTTTTTCGTTTAATGTCGGTACATACGCTGTTTTATGAAGTTTCTCTTTAACCGTTTTGACATGTTTGCGGTTAACCAAGTGAAAGTAATTACAATTAACATTGTTTTGCAAATAATTATTTAAACCACAGGCATAGGTGCGAATGAATTCAGGTAGAAAAATAACTTCTGAAATAGTTGGTATATGCTTAAAATATTTAGTCGGTGCAAATTAAAAATTTTACACCGGTAAAATACCAGGCAGATCGCGACACGTATGCGTACCTGTCACAGAGTTATAGATAGAAAGTATTTTTTCCACGATTTCGTAATAAGGATCTGTTGTCTAAAGAAAACGAATACTTCTTTAAAAGATATTAAAAGTTCGTTCTCGGTGTAGTTGATCAAGTTGTGTTTTTTTTCGGTCATAGATGTACATGTAGTCTATTGTTTTGAAATTAACTGGTACCAGGCATGCTTTTAAAAATTAAATTAGAACATTTGTTCACCATGAAGCTTGCGAAAACTAATTATCAAAAAGACACACATTCGGAGTTCCAGGTCAGATACTACTGTTTTTTCCACAGACGTGTACATTTAGCTCTATATTTACTGAAAGAAAGGGACCCTAAATCATACCAAGTTATCAGGTGTTGACCAAATAAAGCAAGTCTTTTTCTCAGAGTAGTGACATGTTTGCTTTCGTATAGACGAACGGTTAGCCAAATCCCACATCGGGATTGCAACAGCACAGAAACTATGTTGGCGCAGAAATTTTGCTACACATTTTATTGCCCAAGCGTTTCCCGCCAAAGTGATCGGCTGAATCAATTCTAAGTACGAAATATTTCGCAGTCATTATCATTACTTTGACACATCATACATCCCTTCTCGCCCTCATCTTCTGTTAAATGCTCCCTTCTATAACGACTGTAACGCAAAATGTTTAAATGAATAAAAAAAAAGGTTGATCATATATTCTTATTTTTCACGTTTGTTTTCATTTTTACAACTCAAGAATACACATCTTCATAGTTAAATAATAGAAGTGCAAAATAATACCCGACTAACATTATAACTTGCATCTATCGAACCAGACACCGTAATTCCACATTGCCTCTTTCTCTCTGCGATTTCATCTACAGAAAGATTCTTAAGTTGTAAGATTTTTTGTCGCAACCGAGTATAAATATTTAGATAAAATCGTCGGAAACATTCATTGGCTGTAACGAAAACATCTCTCTCAATCTTGTGTTTATTTACTATGGAGGAAACGGCTGATTTTTTTATTTGCAAATAAAAAGAAAACTTTACTAGTAACCTCCTATTTTTGTCTAAAACCCACGGACCTCCAGATATCAACAACGATATGTGCAAAGCGGCGTACTTGTTTCAAATGGAAATGAAGAAAAAAGAGCTGTATTATACCCGGCGAAAAAGAAAAGAAATGCAAACACTTACATTAAGGATTGTATTGTACAAACTACTGGTCCCATCAATGTATGTTGTATTTCAAATGAAAAAATAAATCTTACCTTTACATCGATTTCAAATTTATTTCAGTACATCAATTATATCAAATGACACATGCTGATTTAGTGCATACAAATGTTTCAAAAATGGCGGTTCATCAGCTATGAAAACATTACTCCGGAAAAATCAATTTATTCTTTGTACAAAACATTAACTGGTACATTTAATGACTGTGTATTTCCATTTTACTATTTCATAGCCATTACATTTTATAAGAACAGGCTTCATTTTAATGACTTATTTACACGTATACAGTTCAAAAGATAATGAATAGCTTAAAAAGAGATCAATTACTACTTTAAGATATCATATGGCACATGAACGGTCGGCATCGGATAAGCGGTTATATC
The DNA here is from genome assembly GCA_032359765.1 of Saxidomus gigantea. Taxonomy (NCBI): domain Eukaryota; kingdom Metazoa; phylum Mollusca; class Bivalvia; order Venerida; family Veneridae; genus Saxidomus; species Saxidomus gigantea. The sequence continues at coordinate 9,630 of JAUMHA010299917.1, read as the reverse complement.
GGTTTCTGTTTAAGTTTAATTTTCCAACTGCATGGACTGTTTTATTTATCAGTCTGAGCTAAATTTCATGTATTGGGTGTTTTCAAACTTTACAACCATCAACAACTCGTACAATTTAGCAACGCTTTGAAGTCCAGCTATACAGTGTCAAACGAAGTTTGCAAGAAAACAGTGGAGCGTATTATGTAAGAAATGGTACTGGTGGACTGTTATATGGAAGTTCTTTAAGAAAATTAATAAACCAATCGCAATTTAATTGCTTAGCCTAATAAGAACATCGCGGGTATAAATTGTTATCAGAAAGTGGTTATTTTCAAACTATCAATGTATGTACTTATTTACTTCATCAAACGATTTCCACTTCAAGGAAATAATAAAAAAATAATTAAAATGAATTTCTCAACATTTTGGGCTTATGAGAAATACAAATAAATCAAGTACACAAGAACAAATCACTGCTCTGCTAGATTGTCGTATGAAGATGAAGCTAAACGTTTTATCAACTCTATGCCGAGTTGGTTGTTACTACTGTATCGTGAAGTAGTATTCGATGTGACGCTTTTATGTGTAAAGCACAAATTGGAGTATGCACTGATAAGATGCAACTTAATTTATGTACAGCAGACATACAAATGGAATTGTACGTTAATGGTGAGCAATAAACAATAACAGTCCTTTTTAATACCTAAGTGCGTCGGGCATATTAATTTGGACAGTGCCGAGGAGATATATTGGCATACAGGGGTGTACCTGGACGAAAAGCTGCGGTTTGAGGGTCTTCCCATGTTGCGTTTTTGCACTGTTTTCAAGCGCTGATTTAAAGTGTATAAATTATAACGAATAATGCATTTTACGTTGTTTCAACATATTTTAATTATATGATAAGACAGAAAACAAGTTCAAGACACAAAATTTCACTAGCTCACTCTGACCAACAGGACTCGTGCTATTCAACGTGAATCCATAGAAACTGTGTGAAAGCTAACAGTTTTTTGAAACACTAAAAAGTAGATACAGGCGTCGATCATTATTTTTGTTCGTCCACCTTTTCTCCAAAATTGTCATCATATGACGAGCGAGGTTGCCATTTTACATACATATAAATAAAAACAGTTGGTTCCTGAACATAATGGTCATAATAGCGGCGTGGCTGCATTTTCGGCGTTGTCGTAAAAGTAAGGGGAACGGTGGTGTGGAGGATAAGGTGTCGGCCGATCACCCCGGAGGTTGCGGGTTCGAGCCCCACTGGGGTCACGACCGTAATTCCTCATATGACACCAGTACTGGTTATTTCCAGGAAGCGGACTCGAGAGTGACTCGATAAGCTACAAGCTTTCTTAAAAATCGAGCTTGAATAAATTAGTATAAACTAACTAACTCTTTCTAAACGTCAATCGGATAGATGTAAATACTTTTGCAGAAATAGGTAAATTCTCGTTTCAAACGGATATATTCGGAACAAAATAGTCCATCACCCAGACATCAGTTTATATTGTCTTTTTGTCATTTTAAAAGCTTTTTTCGGTCAAACTGTACGCATTGGCACACGTGCGTATGACTTGATACACGGCTGGCATGTATTGTCGTTAAGTAGACCTTATTATATGGAATAAGTCCCGATATATTCGATAGTTGCTTTCAGAGATACGAGGGAATTAAATTTGTTCCCATACATAACATAAAATATATTTTCTTGAGTTACTTTCAAGCATTTTGTCGCTATTAGACTTCTTGTGGAATTAAGATTAACAGCAGGCAGTTTATTTCCTGGCAACAATACAGAGTATGCGCAAACGTTGAACTTCATGTTCTTGGTTTCTATAAAAAGCTGAGATATTGAACTTTTATGCCATGAAAACAAAATCCAAAGTTTAATACATGCGAATATCTGATTATTTAATGCATACTAGCGCTTATTAACGTCATTTCGGCTATTTTGCCGTTACATGCCAGTTTTGACGTCATCATTGAGGACATGTAAATCTTATTAGATAACAAATTCCACAAGTACGTGTTTCTCTTATGATCAATTACCTGTTTCACATGATAGTATCCATCCAAACATTTTTATTTTTTATTGTAAATTTGTATGTGTTCACCTTTAAACTATTTTTTTTTAAATTAACAAACGAAGGTACATTTAGAGTGTTGATAAAATTTGTCATAAATTTCTGCTCTTCAGTGCAACAATAATTGTTTACTAGCCGCCGCTTCTCATTTTTATTCAATACCATGCGTGTGTTAACGGAATAAATATGCCACTGTACGTAGGCAGTGTTAACGACAGCGTTTCTATTTGATGTATTTCTGTGTTTTCCAACTCAGGGGATGACTACGGCGTTTTTAAAGTATTTTGCATCTTCAGGTTTGTAAACAAACATTTTATTTAGAATTTTACTTCAGCAAAACAATAACTAGGTGTTTTACAAAAATTGAAAAAGTACCGTGGGGATAGTGTATCTTACTGTCGAATCAAAAATGAATATAGAATGACCTAGATATATTCCTTATTTTCTTGAAATAGCTGTTGCTGGAAGTAGTTGTTGCTTGAAATAACTGTTGTTTGAGTGTGCAATAGCTGTTTGGTGCACGTCCAGCGCATATAGCTGTTGCAACTTTATAGTCGTCTTTCACATCTGAAAAATATTACTTCTTTGTGAATGTAGCAACATATATATATGACTTTAAATGCCGATTATTTCATGAGTGACCATAACATGTTTGGGTAACGCACAGCATTGGCTGAAAATCGTAGGCGTTTCGACTACCCGCATTTACCGGTATATAACACTAAAAGTAAGCATAATAGTGTTGCTGCAGCTGAATATGTATCTCCATTTAAAAACGGAACTAGGTACGGAACGTGCGTACAAATGTAGCCCCTCGGAGAATTGGAAAAATAAAGACCATCTCGGGTCTTCTTTTCCCTTTGACCATAGATCTAAAGAGAAACGAGTTCCTGCAAAAATACATAAACTTTGTTGTCATTCATTATGTCTTTTTTCGATGTACAAGAATTGAGAATTTCCTAATTTATTGCAGAAGAAATGTTCAAACATGTTTTTCTTGAAAACTAATTGCACCCATCAAAACGGTCAAACAAACGCTAGGACGTAATTTATCTTTTTAAAGATTTTGGTCGAAGTGTATTAAATACATGCAGCAAAAAATTAGTGAAACTTGAAAGAAATGCGTATTAAAGGGACACACCCTATAACTGATGTCAAGCTAAATAACCCCAAAACAAAAATGATAAAATCTATGGAAGTATTATAACTTCACCTTAAAGTTTCAGCTATGCATTCCAGTTATTATCGATAAAATCAGTTGTTTCAATTACGCTGCAGTACCATAAACCAGTCAATAATTTTTGTAGGTACAATTAATGGGGGGATTTATTATTTGCGGTAAAATGAGGCATTTCTTTGAAATTGAATTATTCATCAATTTACATGTACGTTCATTGAACACATAATCTATGTTTGGAGAATTTAATCTGCTAGATATAGGAAGTGCCCCTATAAACAATATCAGATTACCCATTGAATTAAAATAACATTTTTCAAATGCAGTAAAGTTCTAATACATTGTATAATAAGACCATCCTTCGGATCGAGACCCTTTACCATACAATGGGTCATTTGGCTCCGAAATGTTTGGTCTTCATGTTGAGGGCACTAAAATACCGATCGGTCCTACATGTAAGAGCGAAACTCTACTGTTAATTAAAACTTTACTAAAATTCAAATAAATAATCAGACCTGAAACAAGATCCGAACAAACAATATTGACACCTCACTTAACTTATCGTAGCAGCAAAACATTGTAAACTATTAACCCGGATGTTGTGGCTTCGAATCCAGACAGTGGCATGTGGCCGCGACCTCCTTAATCGTTTCTGTCGACCCAAGCACTGGCCAGAAGTCAAGGAAGCACTCATCAAGAATAGTTAATATAAGTTGAAAGTAATTATTTCACAAACGATGTAAACTAAATTGGTTTATGATAAATACTTTGTTGTCATATAATATCCGTAAATCTACAATTGCATGTGCAACAAACAAAAAATAGAGCCATAAAAAGGCAAAAGGGACGAGGTGAGCGTCAGTACTGTATTGAACTTAAGCGTATTTATATTAAAAACATTCCATTGATTTACTAACATTTTTTTCTGGCGAAAGGTGTTACAAAATTGACACCTGTTAAATGTTCACTGCATGATACATAATCGCATTTTTAAACACGTATTTTTCCTTATTTCCGACTGCTCGCACTAAGCAGATAACCTCGATCATCCAGTTTTCTTCAGTTTTTTTATATACCCCACACAGTACAGTTCTAAGGGGGTGTACTGGTTTCAGATTGTCCGCCCGTCCATCCGTCCGTCGCCTTGTACACGCTTTATGCCCAATACACCAGGCAATAATGGAATGATACCCACAGGAGTGGTTAGTATGAATCCTACTTGTGAATGTTATCGACATGCTTTCGTATGAATCATGTTTCATAGAGTGATGGTCATTTGTTGATATTTGTCAACACATTTGTAATTTATCAAGATCTTTGTGCCCAATTTGTAATCCTTTGTCAGAATGGACGGTTCCAGTGTTACAATCATATTAAAATTAAGTCCCTGAATTATCCAATGACCACGCTGGGACATCACGTGTCCAATTGTTGGCCTGGTTTGCACAAAAGAACACGTGGGTTTGTTTGTGATACTGTTTGTGAGCAGCTGACCTAGCCATGAAAAGAAAATAATCCCTTAACAATAGACTTGGGTAGGCTTTAAAATTTATCGTAAGAAAACGGAACGGTCCATTAAATGAAACTGGAGTGATTGGTATAGTGTACCAAGCCTAGTTGTGTTATCATATATTCATAATGTTTTCCCATTCACAAGCCTAATAATATGACATTTAGGTTCATGCCATGCGTGAATAAGGTATCATTCACCTTTAGTAATAGATCTAGTTTTGTTTGAGTTCTAAATGGAAATACAATGGTTATAAGATTGGGAAAAAATCTGAACAAGATAGTACGGCAAATCAGATTGAAAAATGTTTCATGATCTTATTTGCCCGTTCGGGTCCTCGTCCTAAATTACACGCTGCATAAGCAGACAATATATATTGCGGGAAATGCAAGATGTTTGGCAGAAATGCACGAGGTCGTGCGGAAAAAAAGACGATATCTAGCAGGAAAAGCACGACATATATAAAAAAGCAGATCCCCGGCCAAATTGTCATAGATAGTATAGAAAGCAAAGATGATATCCGTCTAATATATGTTGATAATTAGTCATTCAATGTTCTTTGTCAGACTGAAATGTAATTTTAAATGTGAAAATTACATTAATTTGTACTTTTGTATTCACCTAGCTTTTATGCTTGATATTTGCATGCCAGTTATTTTTAAGGCTGCAGAATCAGCATCGAATCAAAAGTTTGCCCGTAACATAGAAAGGATAAAAGAAGGAGAAAGGTTGACAATCTGTTTAGTCCAAGGTACGCAATGTCGACAATAATTACAAATCGCGGTATGAGCCGGGCATGACTTGCAATTAGTTTTTTTTGTTATCATAAAATGCTTTCTCCCCTCATTTCTTTTCGCTTTATTTTCTGATATTTTTTCATGTTTTTTATTTGTTTTTAACTATTAAAAAAAGTTTTAAAAACGTGTTATAAGAAACACGTACGCCGTCTAACTTGTTTGACGTCATTTACATTAAAACGCGTATTTTATGATTTTTATGTTCCGTTTTGTGATGTTTATATCTCTTTCATTTAAAAAGATAAGTGTTGAATTATTTCAGTTTTTTTTTCTGTGCAAAAGATTACACTATTGCATGCATGTGTCAATATAATTTAATTATAGAAACGGAACACAATTGACCGAAAACGTATTGAGTCCTCTCTTCTCGTTCAGTCCGAATGTTTAAAGCATTTTTATACAAAGTGTACTATCCCAAGATTTTAAAGGTCCATTACTAAAAGTAAATCAATTTTTCTTTTAAATCTGGAATTGTAAGAGGGAAATACAGTTTGAAACTGGCTTCTAAAACATAACAATAGCTGTGGAGTATTTGCCTGTTTGAAACACTACTGTAGAAAAACAAGTGAATGTTTTTTTTATTTCCTTAAATTGGCCTAGGTGGTCTTTTTGTCCTACTTTCGCTTTATTTCATGTTGTAAACAGTCAGATATATGTGTTGCACATCATTGGAAGTTCTTTCAACTATTATTCAAAATAATCATGCATATTCATGTACAACCTATTTACAGCCTCTTCCTGGGAGAAATCTGGACAATTACAACGATATTTGAAAACTGGAAAAACGTATTTTCGTTTTTGAAAAAGCAAACTAATATTTTCAACACAATATAGTCGCATTTGGTGCAGTATGTCATACCTTTACTTCTGAGAAGACGCCAGTTACAGTTCCAGATTTAACAGAAAATTTGATTTGGTCTTAGTAATTGACCTTTAATGTTAGTACTAATATTTCTAATAGTAAAGATAAATGCGACAACATATCCCAAGCGTTAAACAATATATAATTCACGACATTGTTCATAATCACATTTCACTCCTTTTTCGTGAGTTGATATCTTTATGTTATTTTTACCTGAACGTTGTCTTATACAACATACATGTATACCCAGTGTTGTAAATACATTTGAGTATATTTCATTTAGGGTACGAACCGTTAACTAATAGTTAACATTACTTTTTCTCTTATTACAGCCATTGATTGAAAGGAAGAAGGTATGCAGTAACATTGCAATAGACGGAGGATATCTCAGGTATGAACTTGATACATTTAAAGTAGCAAACATGTGTAAAACATGTGACGATGTAATGTGATATACTATACACAAAAAGTAACCCCGAAGGGAGAATAATTATGGAACAATTCCAAAGTTCACTCTTTACTAAAATATTTCGGCCCACTGAAGAAGGCCAGTAGGCCGAAATATTAAGTAAAAAATGAACTTTTGAATTGTTTCATAATGTGATATAATTTAATATCGAATTTCAAGTAAAATAACTCTAATATATTTAACTTAATTCAAATTTCAACTTCTTCCACACTTACATTAAACTAATTTAAAAGCCTAAAACGATAACAAACACATTAATCTGTCGTTTTCAGTTTATATTGCGTAAAACTACCTTAAATGTGCACTCCCTGCATCTAACAGATTATATTCTCAAAACATGTATAATGCGTTCAATTTAAAATGATACATTTGTAAATGGAAACAACTTTAAAATACAGCATATATAGAAAAATGCCTAAATCTAGTGCAAATAATCAACACAGAGGCTTTCTGTAATAAATCGTATTAAATCAACCCATTTATTGTAAAACAACAGCGTTACATAGACAATTGAATGTTTGATGGTACTGCAACATATTTACAACGCTATTTTTTCCGACGATGACTATAGCTTTCAACTTTTAAGTTCAGTAATGAAAACTTGCAAATATTCTTTTATTTATGCTTTCGAAGTTATAAATAAGTTGTTCTAAGGAGTGCCTCTGTAAAGTATGAATTGTGGAGATAGAAAGGATAATTAAATACATGAATAATACACTGTAATGTTTTCACTTTGCGAAAGCGTTTCTACATGTACCATGCCTTCTATTTTATCTTACTTTTTCTGTGTGTTATTCGTGATGTTATTCGTGATGTTCCGACATACTATTTTTTCTTTTTTACAATTATTCTTTCACGGTATTTGTTATCTGAACACTTATGCCATGAGATATATGTTAAAACTTGATTTGAAGAAACCCAGTTAAAGACATCTAAAGATCCGTTTTATATCAGTAAGGTGACAATGATGATACCATTTGTATTTCTTTGGGTAGAATAACAGTAAGTAAAGTTTAAACACAAAGAAAGTACGAGGAATAAAATATTTTTATTGTTCACAGGTACAAACCAAACTATCTCAATGAACAAATGATTTTACTGTACAAAACTAAAGCAATATTTATATTTTGTTACTTGTTTAGTCAGAATAACAGTACGAATGTAGGTAATCTTTGAACAATTTTGAGCAAACAAGTAATATCAATATACATGTATATGTATTTGCTGTGTGTAGGTACAGGCCGTGCAGTTATCTCATTATACAAATAAAACACACCTGTTTCGTTTCAGTTATGACGGTAATGGTACAGATGTAGGACTCTATGTTTACGATCCACAGAACCTGAATTTCTACTTTGAAGTAGAAATTGTGAACTCACGACAGCGAGGAGAAATAGGTATTGAGTTTTTACATTTAATAGAGCTATTTTCTCCAAAACAATTACAGATCATTATTTGATATATCAAAATTTAATGTTGTAATACATCAGGTTAAATTAAAAACAGTAAACGTACAGTAAACCTATAAGTAACAATAAAAGAATCTTATTTGTGTTTTTCCAAATTCCCTGAATATAAGTACTAAAATGTTATAGCGTCTACATGTTTACATTGTTTTGCTACTGAACAGGCTAAAAGCGAAGGTATTCAACACATGCGTTTAATGTTTGTATGTTTTGTGTATGTCATAGGCAAACACTTATCACATTTTGCGATGGTTGATTTAAATGTAACTGCATAATAAAAGGAAAACGTGTTTTGATTTCAGGGATGCGTTGACATAGAATCCTAAACCAGAAAAAACATAAGACAAATAAACACACAAGCGGTTTAAAGCTGCTCAATCTCAGTTACCGTTGAAAAAAATATTTTCAAAAAAATTGACATACTTATACATAAATATAAAATTAAAGGCAAGAATCAAAATATGTATAAGGAAACATTTAGGTAGGAATTTGCAGAAATCGATTGAAAATGTCGGTTACACGGCACAGCTACACTAGATGTTTTTATTGAAATTTCAAAATTTGATACCGTATTATTTGTGACAGGAATTTATACCGGAGCCTTTTTATATGACTATATCTTCTAAAATACGTTATTTACAAACATTTGAGAGCGAGAAGCTTTAACTGATACATTCTTCGATAGTTCTTAACATTTGAATCCCACTCATTATACTTAAGTCTTAGTATTCTTTAATTGCAAATGTTTTCCTATTGTGTTAGTTAAAGTCGACAATCACTTACTTTACATTATGCAATTAACATCAAATGTTGATATCGAATACGGTCTTAGTATCTGGTGGTTTCAAAATCTGGTGTTTTTAGCGGAAATTTATTGTAATGGAAGTAATAAGAACTGAGTGATACACCTTGTTATATACAGTATCCAGATAAGTTAAGTCTCTGAATGAGATGCTTATCTGCCGTTGTTAACATGTCATTTGCTGTTTGACTCACACTGTTCATAGGAAGGCTATTGTTTTATGATTTACCAACAAAATATTAGCCTCAATCAGTAGGCATATTTTTCATTTGCAATGTATAAATTTATGAGGTCCTTAGTTTTATACTTTATTCTGGCACTTTGTGACCAACAGTTCTGATAACATTGACGTAAAACACACAAAGTGCCAGAGTGAGCTATTAGGATTGCATTCCGTCCGGCGTCCGTCCGTCCGTCCATCATTTCCTTCAAACGACATCTCCTCTGAAACCACTCGGCCAATGTTGATGAAACTTTG
>JAUMHA010299915.1:0-42291 GCA_032359765.1 Saxidomus gigantea | reverse complement strand
CAGGTAGAAATTGAGCCAAACTATCGTGTACGCTTTTGTCAAACAGAGCTATACAGTTAAACCACTCCTAAAACCACAAGATTACTCCCTTTGAACAAAAACCTGACCGAGTTTAGCTTCTTCCATTTATTAGTAATGTATCACAGTAAACATATGGAAATCAAATTCAATTGAACCTTTGAACAAAGACCGCTGTTGGAAAGCTACAAATTTGGTCTTTGTTCGCAGGTGACCTTCATTCAAAGGTGTTTCTACTATAGATGAATAGTTCAGTGTGATCTCCCTGCTGGATTCTATTCGGGTCGTCTTTATTTGGAAGTAGTCTTTAACAAAGATTTGAGACTATATAATAAAACAAGACACCAGTCAAATGTGACTATCGCTAAATGTGAAAACAGAGAGCTATTATAGACAGAAAACAATGAGACTCGGTTTACATTAAAGCTAATGAGATGATGCACGCGACGTCAACCATATCCAAACCATCACTGCCTGGAGCATTCCAATAGTATAAGTCAACAAAAGAAAGCGAGCCTTTACTTAAACGTTCCCCCTTGGCATTTATCGTTGTATTTCAACAAATAAGAAGTACAAACAACGTCTTCTGTGCGTTGCTGATCTAAAGTTGCTGCAACACAGTTACATGTAGTTTTGTGCAACACGATATTATGATTTGTTTTTATAGAATAATAAAAGTCAGAACACACTTACAAACAACACCTATAGAAGATTCCAGTGGCCACATGTCGTATGAGTCTATAGAACAGTAATATGTCCCCTCGTCTTCACACTGAAGAGTCTGAATACCAACCGTCAGCTTTCCTCCTGTAGCTGTTGTTGTTTTCCTTACTCGTATTCTACGATCCCTGACGGCTTTTCGTGCACCTAATCAAATATACATGCTCATGAAATATTGTTATAAAAAGTATGATTGTGTAATTGAAAAGCGGTGGTGTAGAGGTTAAGATGTCAGCTACTCATCCCGGAGGTTGCGGGTTCGAGCCCCACTGGGGTCACGACCGGTCCTCCTCATATGACACCAGTACTGGGTTTTCCAGGAAGCGGGCTCACAAGCGACTCGATAAGCTTCAAGATTTCTTCACAATCGAGCTTCAATAATTTATCATAAATTAAAACACTGCAACATTTATTTTTCATTTCATAGGGAACTACAAAGAAAGATAAGTCGATAAACGTGCAAACTGATAACTTAAACTGAAGCTCAATCTTGTTTCCAGTTAAAGTCGAAATGACTAGGGTTAGTACTGCAGGAAAAGATACAATGATAGAATGAAAGGAAATAAACATTTGCTTGAACGTCGATTTTTAACAAAGTGGACGCAATTTCTGCTAAGAGGATTTTATGATTGACTGATACGAAACCATGTTGATACAAAATTACATCAAATCTGAAACCAAACCGACCTGCTCCAAGTTTCCATGCACCAATAGCTTCCTCCTTGCCGTCTTTATTTACTCTAGTTATTTTCATCATATGCCATTCAGTAAGATCTTCTGCAGAACACTCGGCGAAAGCACTATCTTTCCCCTTTACTCCAGAGACTGTACTATGGAAACTTAGCCCTTTAGAAATAATGTTATAGTTTTTATTACAAACTAAGGATTATTTTTTTTTTGGTCTACTTCATATTGATATGTCGAAGGTCACTTTTGATGCTGTTTTGACTTATTGTGAACTATACAGTAAACTCCGTATAAAACGATCCCCTTGGTTTGCAAGTATATGCAGACTAATGTTTCCTGGTCAATTTCCAGGGTATGAACTCTTATTCTAGCGTTACTTTGCAGCAAATAAATTGACAGTGTAAAATGCACAAAGGCCATAATATAAAACCGTAATTATGTCCGATTTTGTCAGCACAAATTTTCGTATGAACCAAATAGGCATTTATCACTAATGGTTACAGATATATACTAAATTTAACACGTGTTCTTTGTAAAGACCAAACAGAAATAGTTAAGAGAATACTTACATTCTGGCGGACCTGAGGGTGTAGTGGTTGCAGGTGTTGTTGTAAGTACCGCATCACGCTCCATTAATTGACCAATCACACTCGAAGCAGCAGAGTTTAAATCTGCTAGCTTTACATTGATTGTATGTGAAGCCGCGTTGATGTCATCTAAAGTCTTGTTGTAACTATCGAACCGTGTAATTACATTTGAAAGTGACTCTTGGCTGGTATACATTGTATCGTTTGACCAAAGTACGCCTTTTAGCTCGACAAGCTTCTCCCCTGCTTCTTTATTTTTTTTCAGGACCGCTGTAATCGTGGCATTAAGTTTTTCTATAGCAACATCCCATTTCTTCAAGGAATTGTCTGTGTCTGGAACACCATAATGTCGCATCTTTTCTTTGATTCGTTCAATTACAGACACCAGGTTAGCTATTTGATCTTTGTTATTTTCCATATTGGGAATATTTTCAACAAAGGAAGCATTTACCGTTGTATGTTTTTCTTTCAAAGACGGCAGATGCTGCTTTACGTAATTATATTTCAGCAGTTCATTGTGAAGTGTTTCATTCATATTTCCAATCTTCTTCTGAGTTCCATCTGTCGCTTTCTTTAATGCCGCAAGTGTTTTGTCGTTTGCCTGTAAAGGCTTTTCCAAATCATTAAGATGTTGTGTTGCAAAATTAAGTCTCTTTCGCAATGCAGATACAGACGCATTAACGTCCTGCCTTGTCAAGTTTTTGGAGCTGATTTCTGAACTTATTGTATCAACGGTTTCTGTTGTTGAATTTAGTTTTTCTTCTTGTTTAACTCTACTACTATTTACGTCTTTCAAATTCCTCACATTATTTGCTAACTCCTTTTCAAGTTTCGGCAACAATTTATTCCAGTCCGTGTTATTCAATACAGCATAAGTAGTTTTCATGGTTTCAAGTTGACTTTGCATGTCATCAGCGGTGTTAGTTATGCTTTTCGTTCTATTTGCAAGGTTGTTGGCTGTTGTTTGCATAGAGTTAATCTTTTGTTTCGTTTTGGCAGCTTCAGTTTGCAATACTTTAAAGTTATCCATTGATGTTTGTAGACCATTAAGGGCATTATCAGTGTTACTGATTTCGTTTTCAACGTCTTGTAGTTTGTTATTCATGTTTTTGAGGTCGTTCTCTACACTATTCAATGTGATATTTATGTCACTAAATTTCTTTTTCATTTCATCAATGGTCAAATTTCTGTCTTCAATCGAATCTATTAATTTATGCAATCCTTGATATTTGCCACTTAGCCTTTGAAACAATGTAGATAAATTTGCAACCGTTTCATTCATATTGCTCCATTTTTGTAACTCCGGTTCAGTTGTTATGTTTAATGTCTTGAATTTGTCTAGCCGAGAGCCAATAGTTTTAATAGAGTATTTTAAATCCGCCAATTTTACTTCTGTCAAAGAAATATGTTTATTTGTATCACCTAAAGGTTTTTGTAAATTCTTGAATCTTTCTTCTATAGCTGGTTTGTTAGTTGCGATTAAATCTAATTTGTCCTGTTCTTTAACCAATGTATCAGAAAGCTGACCTATTTTGTCAAGCACAACTTTCAGATCCGGTTTTACGGCTCCCGCAGATTCATTAATACCTTTTCGTTGGGTTTCTATTTCAGCTAAACTGTTATTTACGATACCTGACGTATTCTTAGCATCGTTGATATGCTGTTTAAGTTCTGCGAGTAATTGTTTTGTTGACATATATGTCTCATTCATTCGATCCATCAACATATGAGAGTTTTTGTTATCGGTTCCAATGACATTCATTTTATCATCAAGGGTACGAATATTATCTTTTGATGTTTTTAATAATTGATTGATTAGATCTTGAGTTTTAATGATCTGTGGATCTTTTATGTGAGAGTAGTTGGCAGACAGCTCTTGAAGCGAATTTGCTAAACTCTGAACCTCATCAGACAATTTTGCAATTGTTTGATTGGTATATCCAATCTTTGCAGAAAGTATGTTCCCAGATTCTAGAACATCATTAATTTTTTCCCCTGTTTCTATATATTCGTCTACAGTTGTATTGATATCATTTACTGACTCTTTTAATACTGAAACTGATTTGTTTAAATCATCGAGTGCATTATTCATTTGGTTTATCGTTTTCTCAACATCCTGCATTGTTTCGTCGAAACCAGTATACGTGTCCACGAGGTTATCAAAACCGATACTCAAATTATTCAGTTTTTCAATCTTGAGACCTTTATATATTTGTGATACATTTCTGAAGTCTTTAGCGACATTTGCAACCTTTTGCCTAATTCGGACAACTTCGTTATTTTCTGAATCTAAAGGAATTGCAATTTCGGTAAAATTGTCAAGTCGTTCCTTGACATTTGAAAGACTATTAGCAACATTATCGATCCGTTCGTTTGCGTCAGTGATATTCTTGTCTGAACCATCTAAGAATGAGTTAAGTAAGTTATATCGTTCTTTCATTTCTGGAAAATTTTCAGCAATAAATTGTTTCTTTCTTTTTTCTTCAGCTAAAGTTTCATTTAGCTGTAATATTTCTTGTGTTAAAAAGGCTATGGTGCTTTGTAAATCAATAACATCGTTTTCTGTCGTGTTATGTTGAGTTGTTAAAATATCAGTTTCCTCCTGTATACTTTTTAGCGCATTTTCCGATGCCGTGTTGATATCGTCAAGCATTTTCTGCTGAACTATTTTACTGTTTAATCGTGTCTGTGTTTCATTCAGCTTTCCTGCTGTATCACTTTTTCGTTTAACTAGACCATTGTATGACGACTGTGCATTGTTTACATTAACCGATGTGTCATTCACTTTCTTCATCAAATCTGAAAGTCTGTCTAAAAGGGTCGGGTTGTCTAAAGATAAGTACAGTTGTTCCATATCTAATAAAGTTTGTTTTAAGTCATTTGTAGTTGACTCTGATTCCTTCAGTGTTATATTAGTGTTGTCTAACTTTTCTTCTAACTGAGCAATGCTATCTGTAAGGGACGATGCAGACGTGTTCAAAACATCAAGTTTTGTGAGAGAAGAATCAATTTTTTCTGTCCGATTGAATATAACATCTGTTTCTAAGTTTATACCGTCTAATGCACTTAACATTTCCGTCAGGTTATCTTGCAGAGTATCCAATGTTTCATTTATATCATTATATTTTCCGACAATGTCGTTCATGTCCCCTGAACGGTTGTCAAGCTGTGTAAAATTATTCTGAAGCTCTTCGAACTTACCTCCAGCATTTATAAGTCTGCTCTTGATACGACCGAGATCTCCTTCAAATTTGTTCAACTTAATTGTGTCATTTTCGAGCGATATATGAACATTCGAGAAATTCTTAAGTTTTTCAGCAACATCTTTTATGAAACCGGTTACGTTAGATAACTTTTCTGTTACATTTGATAACGTTAGGTTAGCAGCTTCCACGGGCGCTTTGAGACTAGCAAATTTCTGTTCCAGATTTCCAAGATTGTTTTTAATAAAGTCATACTTCACTTGCTCTCTAAATAATGTGTTATTCAGAGACTCCAGTAATTCTGATAACACTGATAGTGTTGAATTTTCCCCATTAGCCCTTTGTTTCACGTCAGCTATATCTCTTTCAAGTTTATGTATAGATTTACTTAGTTTTAAAAGTTTGTTCTTAACATCATCTAGCGTGTTGTTTAGATCCTCGTAAGTATTTATATTTTTAAACAATGTCCCATTCATAGCCACAAAGTTCTCATTATTTTTTGAATGCACTTCGTCTAGTTTTACCATCAAACTCTGTAGGTCTACAAGTGATTGGTTCATATTTGTTAATAAATCTGTAACTAATGTGTTATTTTCTGCCGTTGAATGAATGACATCTGAATATGAGTTATGCAGGTCGTCAAAAGTTTGGCTTAAACCTTTGACAGTATTCTGCATGTCACTAATACTGTTATGTGTATCTGTAATATCCTTTCCCATAGTGTCTATTTCGATTTCCATAGTTTTGGTATTCATCTGCTTCTTTTCAAACCTGTCTAAAGCATGATCTATTTTGTACATTGTACTGTTCAGAGCTTCAAAGTGTTCTTCCATTTCATATGCGTCACTATCAATTTCTGTCAGAACTCCATTAATGAGATCTAAAGTTTCATTAAATGAATTGTACTGATCCTCAACATCCGACAATGAAATGTTTCTTCCAAATATATTATTTACACTAACATCTTTCTGAAATTTGTTCACAATATCCTTCACATTATTGTAATGATCCTGCATGATAACCAGTCTATTTTCTAGATGAGTTATATTTGCATCGATGTCTGACATTGACATGTTAATAGTAGAAATACCTGTCATTCGTTGCTTCAGTTCTTCAATGTAATTATTCAGCATTTCCAAATCATCAGCCATTTTCTGCAGAGTCTTGTTTGTCATTTCAAACGTTCTGTTAGTTATTTTGTATTTTTCCTCCAGGCGAGGCAAGGCATTTTCGGCAAAATCGGACTTGAGCTCTTCATTCATCAATGTGTCATTCATTAACTGTAGCATGTCTTTGATATCTTGCAACTGAATATTAAGATCTGGAATAGTGTTTGTTATAGTATCTAAAGCCTTGTTTACATCGCTGACTTTTGACGCAGTTACCGGAATTTTAGAATTTATTGTATTTAACGATTCATTTAATACATGCATATCGTCAGTTTCTGTATATAATGTGTCATTTGTGTAAACAAATTCTGCCCCTGCTTCAGCTAGGATAACTCCTGAATCAGAAAGAGTGTTGTTTAGTTCCGCAATTTTGTCGCCTGTTACACGTAATAAGAGTTCTAAGTCACTACTATCGTATTCATAGTTCTTATATTTATTTCTTATGCCTTCCAAAGATTCTTTGTTATAAGTTATCTCGGTGTTAGCATTGTTTAGTGCGGAATATGTATTATTGAATTTTGTTCCCACTTTGTTTATACTTTCATCTAATTCTTTCGTTTTTCCCTGTAGACTTTTAAATTCAGACACTGTGTCATTCAATAAAATAGCATTATTAGTTGTATGAGAAACATTATCATTCATGTCAAAAATTCTGTTTTCTACAGCCTTGATATAATTATCTGATGCTTGCAGGGAACGGTTAAGGACTGCTAGTTGTTCTTGTACGTCATCTACGCTGATGTTCTTGTCCTTTGTTAAAATATCAATATCAATATCAAAAACAGGGATATTATCAAGTTCCAACTTGGCGTTAGTGGCACTTATATTTATATCCCCCAACGTTGTTGCTGCAAGTGTAAGATTGTTATGAATAAAGCCCGTAGGTATAGTAACTGTCGGACTTTCATTAATAATTTTATCAATATTCTCAACAGTAAAGTTTACATTTGAAATATCGTTGGAGGTGACATTTAAAGCATTAGTTATATTTTGAAGTCTGGCATTCTGCATGTTCCAATGTGTTGTTAGAGTAGGCATACTTGCATGAAGAATGTCATTTTTCATCTGCATTTCGAACATATCCTCTAATTTGTTCAAAAGGGCATTGGATTCATTTAAGAGTTCCGATAGGCGTATCGCATCTTCGCGATAAAATTCTTCGTTGCTTACCATATTTTCTGTTTCCAATGTAACATTGTTCAATGTGTCCTCTACATCTCCTAGAACATTCTCTAGTTCCCCTTTAGTGGTATAATTATCATTTAGAATATAAACGACGTCGTCAAATCTGTCCTTTACAACATTATAATTTTCCATAATCCGATTAGAGAAAAGTTTGTTTGCTAGAGGAATCCTCAAACCGACCCTCCCTTCCAAGATTGACCTTGTTTCTTCTATAACTTTTTCTATTTCGCTATTGGTGACTTCAGAATACTGTCTTGTGAGATTAAATAATCTGTCGCCGTCGTAATAGAAACGTTCCTTGACATCGTCCAAAAGAGCATGGGTTTCCCCGAGCTTGAAAGATAATTGTTGTAAACCATTTTCATTTGCAATGGATGTATTAACTGAGTTATCGTATCTGTTTAAAACAGAATTGGTGTGATTTAGTTCATTAAGACTCTCGTTTAAGGTTGCATCAATGCTGTCTATAATTTTATTTGTATTTTCCAACGTAGCATTTATCAAAGAAATATTGTTCATGAATGTGTCAAAGACCATTTCCACATCACCAACAGTAAAACTTGACCAGTCGGTTCTTTCAAATATGGAGGTATCTAAATTCCCAAATAGTCGAGAGGTTTCGTGCAGTTTTATACCTACTCCTGTAATGTTTTCAGTTAACGATACTTGTTGAAGCGCCTCATTTTCTGTTGAAATTCTAATATTTTCTATGCTATCCAGTCTATGTTGGAGCTTAGCTATGGTTTGGTTTAAACGAATGTTTGTTCTGTCCTTTTTTGGCAAACGCTGTTTTGTCCTTAATAACGATTCGTTCATATTTTTATACTGCAATAGTAACTGAGGTAACTGAGCTAAAATAAAATCGTCTTTTTCTTTCTTTAAGAATTCGTTGTGTAAACCATCTGTGTCTTTTTTGATGCTAGCAACAGTAACATTGTATGTTGGTATATTAGGTATAATCTTAGTTTCAGTATCTAATTGGATCATCTGTTTTTTGAGAAATAGTTCTTTTAGTGCATCTGTTGCCTCTTCTGTAATGTTCTGGAGTTGTTCAAAGCTTGTAACATTCGGACTAAGCAATACTTGCAAATTAGTATTATTCTGCACTAGCTTGTCATATTTGTGCATTTCGGCTTGTAAAACATCTCGTGTTTTAAAAGCATCATCCGTGAAATCTTTCAGAGTTTGTTCAATTGCTTTTTTCTTTGCGTTTAAAACAGAACTATTTATATCTTTAAACCTCTTGCCCATTGCGTCAAGCTTGTTCTTTTGTAACTCAGCTGTTTTTTCAATATATTCAAGGTCATTACTAGTATTATTCAACAGATTACCAAAACCGTTCAGGGCTTGGTCTTGGTCTTTTACAGCTTTAAGAATATTTTTATATTTACCCAGAGACACGTTATATGCTTTAGTTCTTTTAAAAGTTTTGTTTATTTCAAGCCCCATCCCGTCAAGAGTCTCATGTACAACTATCAGGTTTTTGTTCATATCATGTAATTTTGTCTCATATCCGACAAATCTCTTTTTGATATCATCTAAAGTGTCATTGGAATCGAAGTTATTTGATATTATATCCTGAAATTCATTAAACATGTTTTCGATGCTCATCTTTTGGCCTACTGCAGTTGCGAGCGTTTCATTTTGATATTCGTATGTATCCAGTATATCATTAACAGGTACCTGGTCGAGCCCAATATCATTGAGTGCTTCTTTTAAATCGCTGATGTTACTTTTTAACACCTGCAAGCGAGCTGACACCTCTGGGATTCTGGTATCAAGGTGGTTTAATGTTTCGTTAACACTAGCATATTCTTCCAGTAATGTCGGGAAATTCTCTTTTATATATTCAAGTATTTGTCGCCTTCTGAATCTTTCCCGTAAGTTTTCAATACTAGTGTTCATCTTCGGAACAATGTTCATGTTTTCTTTCATAGAATCTGATATATTGGCAAAATTCTCATCTAACGTAATGATACCGATGGTAATTTGTGATTTTACTGGTATTGCTTTTCCTGTTTTCGTCTGTAGATCTTCTAAAGTACGAGAGACGTTACTTAATATAGTGTCCAAATGCTTTGATTCCATACTAGTATCGTTATAATTATCGCTCGTCGTATTGAGCAAACTGTTTATAATGTTGTGTTTGTACTTTAACACTTTTATTTCATCAGTTAACGTACCAATGTCATGATGTAAAGACGGCTCTTTAACATCCCCATAGTTACGAACAATGTCTTCTAGATTTTCCTCGAGGTTTATAATGTGCTTTGACAGAAGTTCGCTCATTGATTTGCTTTCCACTAATTTATCTCCAAGATGACTTATGTTTTTCTTTGCATTCACGTGATCAGATTTTATTTCCTGGAGATCGTACACCTCTTTATTTAGGTTTCGGAGGAAATTGTTTTCTTTGTTAATTTCCGCAACTAGTTCTTCTTTTTCATTTAGAACAGAACTCATATCTTTGCCAATAATTTGTAGGGTGCGATTCAACTTTTCAAAAGTACTCTTGATATCTTCAATCGTATCGTTTTCATTTAAATACGTCACAGGCTCATCTAAAAACGTTATATCTAAATTGCTTATAGCATTGTATGATTTGTTCCAAATGTCGTCAAAGCGTGGAATGGTTTCGTTAAGTGAATGAATAACATTTTTGCTTGAAATCAATGAAATTTCAAGAGCTGTTTCATTAGAAGTTAAAACTTTCACAGTTTCGTATAGACCATCCAATGAGTGACTTTTGTCGGTTAGATCTTGTATTTCTAACTTTGTTTGATTTATTTCTCCCTTGACTTTTTCTACCAAATCTAACAATTTGGGTGTGTTGTCTCTAATATAATCCTGTTTTTCCTGTTCAATCAGTAAGTGTTTGAGTCTGTTGATGTCATCTTCAAGTTCACCTAAATCATGATCGATATTTCTTCCATCCTTTTTTACAGACTTGATTGTTTCATTTGTAAAGTGAGCAATGTTGCTGACAGTTTCATTTACCTCAGGAAAATCCAAAAGAATACGACTGAGTGGTTCTGTGTGTGTGTGAAAAGCCAGTAACCCATTTGAGTAGTTTTCGGTAAGTTCGGTACAAGCGGACACATTTTGGTGTAAATGTGTACCGAACTGTTCAAGTCTACTTAAGTTTCCTTCTATAAGCTTAATACTGTCATCGATTTTCAGCTTCAGCTTTTGTATTGCGTCACTAGTAGTTTCATTAAAAGCGGAAATGATTGTGTCATACGTAACCGTTTCACGACGGAGCATACTTGAACGCTCCGAACTCAAGTGTTTTAGCGCATCCACGGTCATATTTAACTTCTTGTTATTTCCTCTGAGATCATTCGCACTTTGTCTTACGTTTTCATAGGAATCTACCAAAGACTGCAACGCATCGATTTTATGTTTATTTTTGTTTATCTCTCTGTTCCTTTTCTTTATATCATAGTTAATATTTTCTAAGTCTGCACTTATAGAATCCATTTTTGTATCAATAACTTCATATCTTCTTCTCATTTCGTAAACTGTTTCATTATCACTTATCAGTGACCCGTCATCTGCATATAACATATGTTCAAGCTCTGAATAATTATCTGAGATGTTTCTAAGGGATTTTGAATTATTAACAACAATTCCAGCAGTAACTGTCACAGACTTTTCAATGGGAGATGTGTCAAAATTAATGTTTTCGTACACACTTAAAGTTCTTTTTAAATCATTAAAAATATGTGCCAAATTCGTTGTGTTTGCATCTAACTTACCGTTCATTTCTTTAGTTGCCAAAATAGTGTCATTTAGATTGTCGTACGTTTTTCTCGGAAAGTACTTGCCAAAATAATCTTCTTTCTCTTGGCGAGTGAAAACATTTTCCATTTCAGGTACACGGTTTGCCAAATCATTAATCAGTTTTTTTGTATCGGAAATATTTCTTTTTATATCGGATGCAACTAGCTTAAAATCATTCAGCAGTGTTGTAATATTTGTGTTTGCAACTGTGTTGTTATTTATAGCACTGTCTAGAGCTAATTGTGACAATAAAGTCTTCTGTCGAAGCTCCTTTGCAAGCTTTAGAAATGTATTGGCTAGTGAAAGTTTCTCAGCTGCATCGTTTTCATCAGCTTTTATAAGACCAAGATTGTCGAAAGTGCCTGACAAATCGACCTCAAATGGTGTCACGTATTCATCATAAACTGTACCATTTATGTCTTTATATCTGCTTTTCAAATTACCAAATGTAAGATTTATATTGAACGCGTCATCTTGAAGATGTGATATATCCTCTTGAAATGAGCTAAATATAGAATTAACAAGAGCCATTTCTTGAAGTAACTGATCAGTCGAATTTTTCGATTTGTCGAATTCATTCAGTGACTCATTCAGGGAATATAATTCTTTGTTGATTTCTTCTGTTCCATTGTTAACTGAATCGATGATGAAGTCGATATCTTTAATGTCAGTTGATATGTTATCCAACAAACTCTGTACGTTTTGGTATCGAACCTTTATATCATGTACCGTTTCATTGTTTAAATATCGTTTTCCATCTTCCATCCACATTGTTTCTTTTGCTTCATTCAAAAGATTGAAATTTTCGCTCAATCTTTTATATATATTTTCTATTGAATTGTTGTAGCTTTTAAACCGGTCATCAAACTCATCCAAGGATATGTTTATAGAAGGTTGATTTTCTAACCGTTCTTTTAAATCTTTAAAACCATCTATAGATTTTTCCAATTGTTTTTTTGTTTCATCTAAACGTTTTGAACTCGCTGAAAGAGATTCATTTACAGTTTCTGTTGAAAGTTCCAAATCCGGAAATTTTGTATCAGCTAAGAGTTCCTTTTGACGATCAATAAACAACTGTTTGTTGGTTATATGTATAGTTTCGTTTATACCTTTAAGAGACCTCTCTAGCTTTCGAATAGATGAATTTATCTTATCTAGATCTATGTTCGTCTTTTCAATTTGTTCTGAAATCTCTTGGAGATTTGGAACAATTATATTTTGTATTGTCGGCTCAATATTTTTCCGGTCAAATATTTTTTCTTTGTAAGTATATTCCGTTCCATCAAACATTTTCTGGATATCCATAACGCTAACATTGACTAGCTGAAGTTCAGTTGTAACATTAAGGAAGTGGTCTTGTATTTCATTGAAAGCTTCAATAACATATGATTCTGTCAAATCGATTTCTGTGGCTGTAAAATTTGTATAATTACGCTTTATGCTATCAAACTCATCTTTTAGCCACGTCAACTCATCAACTGCTTGATTTGCATTCGATGTTGTGCTGTTTAATTTTGAATTAAGTGACTCTAAGGAAGCACCTGCCTTCAAGATAGGATTTTGTAAACTTTCAAACTTGTTTAACTGACGTGTAAGGTGGTCAAAAGTTTCAGATATGTTCCTTGCCTTCTCAAACATTGATGATTGTGCTGAAGAAATATTTCCTACTACAGCTCCTAAGTGCTCAACTGCATGATAGTATTTATCATATTCCATTTTAACAGCCTGTAAAGTTTTGTTTGACTCATCATACTGCATAAAGCGTTCATAAAATGTCTCCAAGTAGTTATTCGCTGTAAATATTTCCTTTTCAAAATCTGTGACTTTTGTCAAGAAATCCTCTATCACATTTTTTTCTTGGCTAATAGATATGTTTATATTTGGTATTCCACTGGTACGTTCATCTATCATTGAAGATTTGTTTTTTAATTCTTGCAATGCCGTCAACAACGCATTTTGCACACTATATGTTTCATTTAGCATTTCAAAAGACTTGTTAAATTTACTTTCCATTTTAGAACGCCTGGCAGTAACAAAGTTGTTTTTCTCTTTCTCATAAATAAGTGTATTTTCTAAACGGTCTATTCCGTTGTCTACTTCCTTTATCTTATCATCAATGTCATTCAAAACGGTTGCGATTGCATCCAAATCCATACCTAAATCTGATATCTGGAGCTTTGTTTTTTCCATCACAAGCAATGTGTTGTTCAATATTTTCTGGCTGTCCTGACTAAGGTCAAATACATTGTTTTGATATGTATCATTAGCCGATTTGAATAGTTCAACAGCTTTCCGATAGTCACCGCTGGAATTTTGTAACGATGTAAGAGCATCATGTACTGCACTTATTGTAGATTTAATATCGTTTTCTAGAACGTCGAATGAATCTCCCGAGTTGAAAGTTCCGTTTATATTGCCGTATGTATTTCTTAGCCTTTGTAGACGTTCCAGTTTGTCTTTTAAAATATCTAAAACTCCAGTTAAGTTAGAATGTTTGTCTTTTATTTGTTCGTCAGTGTCTGCTACTTCCTTGTTTAAATTTGCTTCATTTTCTTCAATCATATCAATTTTATTTCGCATATTGTAAATTGCTACCTTCTTTCTTAGCATATCATCAATGAACTTAGCTATATCTGTAACATCCTTGTCTGTATCATTTAAAACATGTTCATACTCATCTACAGTTTGATTTACAAATTCTGTGTTATTGACGAGCGCCTGGAAGTCAAAATAAACACCTGAAGGATTTCCTTTTTTATCCCATATTACTTCATCAACTGATTTGAATTGCTCAGTCCCGTTTTGAAACTTTTCGTTGACCATTTTCAAATTTAAACCTTCATTGTCTATGCTTGATAACATTAAATCAATTTGAGCATCAATATTTGAAAAGTTAGTTAACACATTTTTGAGTTCTTCAAAATCGTTCTTCAACAAATCCATGTTTTGTTTAACTGTTCCCAAACTTGAATTTGTTTTGACCGAATGGTTTTGTAGTTTTTCATACTTGATTTTTATTTTGTGATGTGTTTCGTTTATGTATCGAATATTCAGGTCTGTCTTATTATATATATCAGTTGTTTTATGAACAGATTCATTTAAGGAGACAATGTCGTTGAAAATGTTAAAAGACTGATTCTTCAGTTGGCCGTTTGATATTTGTATGAAGTCAATCGATTCTGAAATTGACTTGAGAGAATCCTGCAGAAGGCTGTGTTTCTTTACTAAGATATCTCGTGTTATTTTGTGATCATGTAACTTAGTATCTATGTCTGTGATTACGGGTTGTAATTCAGACATTTTAGTTTGAGCTTCCTCAATAGAGTTCCGTATGTTAGGAAATGCAGGTCCAAATCCTTCCATGCTTGATTTCATTTTAGTGAAAGAATTATGTATCTCAGAGAGTTCCGCGTTTAAAGATTGAAAGGAATTCTGTATTCCGAGTAGGGACTCGTTCACATATGATAATGATGTATTGGTATTTTGAAGTACTGAGTTCGTATCGACTATTTTATCTCGTATGTCTGCTAGTGTTCCATCAACTCCACTGAGCGTTTTATTTAACAGTCTGTATGACTCCCTAGCTATATCTGCTTTATTCTTTGTAATTCGTAGTGATTCATTAGCATTGTATAATTGCAAATTCAGTTCTGGTACGGATCCTGTGAATTTCGATACTTTACTTGCAAGGTTTTTAGCCGCTTGTTCGGTTTCGTCTACAGTCACCGCTAGATCAGTAAACGTCTTTGTCACGTTATTTATTGTTGAATTTATTTCTCTTCCTGTGCTGTTAATCATTGTCAAAGTTTTGTTGACGTTGTCCAGAGTAATGTTTATATTTCCAAAAGACACATCTATTTTACTAAAAGTTGCATCCATAGCCTGAACTGTTGAATTTATAGAGTTTAAAGACGAGTTTGTGTCTGTCACGGTCACGTTTATAGTTTGTAATGTTTTGTCCAACAATTTAAATTTAGCATCAATATTATCAAGTGTCCTGTCTAAGTTTGACAATTGGTCTTCAAGGTACTGTAACTTTTGATCGACATTATCAAGTCTAGAATTGATATCATCAACTTTATGGCCAATTTCAGACAAAGTCCCGTTCATATTCAGAAGCATACCGATAGTTTCAATCATTCCTTTGTTCCGTAGACTTATTTTGATAGTGTTATTATTACTTCTTACCCACAAATTGAAGTCTGTTAGCGTTTGAACCATTTCGTCCATCCAGTCCATGGCTTCCAAAAGAGACATGTTCATAACGGTGATGTTAGTTTGCACAATATCCATTATCTTATGTAAATCTGCTAACTGTTCGTCCATATTTGAAAGGTTTTGAATCACTTCTAAAACAGTTCCATTTATAAACATATATGGTTCATTCATATTTTGTAAGGTTTTGTTTATGCTGGTGTATGTGTCATTCAGCTTTTCTACCTGTGTCTCTATCCTTAACATACTAGAGTTCAAATTCAACATTTTACCGTGTAGTCTGTTCAATTTATTATGCGTATTTTTTACGGTATCGTTAATATTTTTCAGTGAGATATCAAGCACATCTGCATCGTCGGTGACAACATGAACCTTAAGTGCTAGACTACTGACAGCATTTTCAAGGCTGATTAACGTATCTTTCATGCTGTCTAATGTTTGATTGGAATATGCGGCAGTATTGTTAAGGTCTAAGGCACTTCTGTTTACATGCGTTAGTGTTTTATCTATATCAACTACATGTTCAGCTATCCCAGTAACTGTACCATTTAGATCTGTCATGGAATTTTCGATAAAGCTGACAGCATTTCCCAAATTACCAATGGTTTCGTCAATGTGCTTGATCACGTCATCGATATTGAACACTGTGTTTCCAAACCTTTTTAGAAATTCTTTAAATGCATTCATTGTCGCATTAATACTGTTTAAGTTCTGGTTTAAATTTCCTAAAGAAATCGTCATATTCCCGAGTGTTTCTTCCAAGTTGAATAAGGGCTGGTGGGTTTCGTGAAAAGTTTTGTTAATAAAGTTTATTGCATCTTGCATATTGTCGATCTTTGTCGTCATGTTGTACATATTGTTTACAAGTTCCCGTAAAATCTCTTTCATGTCTGAAATATCGCTAAAGTCTGGGGATTTCGGTAAACCTGCAAATAAAATAAATAGACACTACATATGTGATCTCAAACAAATTAAATGCATGAACTCAAGACATATGAGCAAAATATTATAAAACAATAAAATATTCAAACGGGTTAATGTAGTTCAATAAATAGCTCGTAACAAGGCCTAGCATATATGTTTTTAAACTAGATATAGTAAATATGTAGACTGAAAGATATCATGTACATGTACGCGTTAATGATAAACTCATGTTAGAATGAAATAACTGATAACGTCAACAATGCTTCGAAAGAAAAACAATTAGTTTACAAAGTGATTTAACTGTTATATACAAATACCTCACCATATGATATATATCTACACACATACTAAAAGCTGTAAACGTCACGTCATTTATAGGACCTGAATTTATTTCTACGTTTAACAGCTGGTGGTGTTCTGAGGTAATTTACTTCCGCTGAAAAAAGCAACACAATTTACAAACATACTTTGTGCTATATACTTCCAATTAAGAATGCAAACAACAGTAAACAAACACAGCCAGTGTTTTAAGCAACAATTTTGTGTTAACAAGCAACAACCGAGCATTGTTAATGTGAAAGTCGTGTACGAGTCATTCATGTTCAACTTGATTAATACAAATATTTACAGTCGTAAAAGATTCCTGTTAAACATCTGATAGAGTCATCTGTGTATGCAAATGCTTCTGCTCTATTATCTTCTTAATTTGCATCATATATCAACAGAAGGATACTAATCGACACAAACAGATATCTGCTGACTGTATTTCTTTTTTTACAGATTTTACAAGCGCTCCTGTCGCCAAAGAATTTTGCCTTATTATAATTTAAACACCTAAGTTCCTACATACCTTGGATTATGCTGGGACTGCTTTATTATTTTTATTTTAAATTGAGGAAATCCTCCAAAATAAAGTGCAGGTTAAAACATAAGCTACTAAGATAATGTGTAAAAAATCAGTTAGCGATCGAACATTACAAAATATAAATGTCTTGTAAAAACATATCTTGAACATATAAATCACCGGATACTCCAATGGATGAATTAAGTTGTGAAATAACAACATCAACTGAAGCCACTGAAATTGATATTGATTGTTCAGTAATTATCAGATTCAACCGTATTGCTTATGTATGAACTTCAAACCTCACGTTTTACTTGAAAAGAAAATTCCATTTTGTTACAGATATATCTTAAATACTAAATGTTTACTTGCAATTGTAGACGTACCCCAATTAAATCCCATTTGAAAATAAGGGTAGAATGGGTTTCTACCAATTGACATTGACCTTGTCGGCTCTAATTGACCTCCGATTATGTTCCTTTCTCTCCATGCATTTCTTGGATTTGAGTCTATTGAACCAGGCCACTGAGAGTTTCCATTTCGTCTGTTGAAAATTATTTGTTTTTGCTGGTTTCGGAAAGGCTGGAGGCTTTTACGCAAAACTGCCCCATTGTTCCTTAGATCTCTATTTCCTCCAGTGTTGCTTGTATCGAAAAATGCTAAGTCTACTCCAATGTTATTTAGAAATATCCATGGTTGTTGAGTCATAGTCCATTGCATGCTTCTGGAGTTAACAGCAACATTTTGCCGACTATTTGTATTGATTCTTGAAGGTCGAGTGGCGATAAGTGTTCGTCTTCTGGTATTGAAATTGAAGTGAGTAGGAACGCTTTTAAATTTTCTGGCTTTTTTGGCAGTTTGCAAAGGTGAATTCAATTGCCAATTAAAATTTGAGGTTTGATGATCTGATGACGAAGAACCTTCATTGGACGTTGGTCCGGTAATACCTACGCCAGCACTTTGATCCACTGGGTGTGGGAAACCTGACATATCTGTATTAGAAACGTTATTTCTAATGTTATTATTTCTTTCTATGCTGTGTAATTTGTTCCTCGAAAAGGCAGTGTTTCTAAAGGTATTTATCATCCCATTGTTTTGGAAGAAAGGACCATAATAACTATTTCTTTTTATCGGAAGTCCGTCTGAAATTCTATTAACAAATGTTGATATGTTAACATCCTGACCACTGTTTTTGTTTACTTTTGATTGTATTTGATCAGCATCTTTATTAACCTTTCGGATATTTTTGCTTGACTGTAACTGAGGATAAGTATTAGCTATGATATCAAAATAATTTTGTTGTAGATCTTCCCGAACTATATCCGGTACAACTTTCTGAAATACAGACGTACTTCCTCTTTGGATTCCTGTATCTCTATCAAGGGCTTTTACTTGAACAGCCTTGTTAGTGTTTGAATTGTTTTGGATAGGTATTTGAAACATTTTATTGTTTACTGGTATTAATCCACTTTCATTTTTAATATTACCAACATGGATTTTCAAAGTTCTTTGGGGAACGTTAAAAATATTTATCCATTCTATATTTTCCTTTATGGGTACAGCTGCTTCTTGTGTCGGCAAATCCACTACAATCTCATTCATTTGCATAGTTTCGTCTATCGAAATAGGCTGTGGTAGAGAGCTGTCCATTTGTCCATTTAAAGACGTGTTTATCCAGTTGTGTTTATCAAATCCTGGTAGCGGGTTTGCTATGAGTTGTGGTGCTTCCGTTACTTGTATGTCTACTGAAACTTTTGTCTTCATTCGTAGCGGTGGAATATGTTTTGAAAAACTCTTATCAGGAAGAGACTCTTGTTCAGCTGAGGAGGAAGGTCGTGGTTTTTTCTCTACATTAATTTTATCCTCGACAAATTCGTTTAATTGATTTGGAATCTCTGTGGAAGAAGTAGCCATATATGACGGTGTCGATTGTGCCATATTTATTTCGTTGGTGCCCGAATTACTTCCAATTATAAGGAAAACATCAGTAAATATTGTGAATATTTTTTGGTTTAATTCATCGCTGGTCACATGCTCACTGTGAATGCTAGTACTTCCCTTCTCTACTATTTCTGTAGCTTTGACATTAGTATTAAAGTTGTGATAAACGTCATGAAATGATGCTTCGATTTGACCAGCAATATTATCATGTCTTTGTATGTCTTGTGCATTTCCAACATTATTAACAGACCTAATTTTTTGTGCAATTATATCATTTCTAATATTTAACTCTTGAACTGTAGGGAGACGGTCAGCAGTAGGAATATGCTTTGATTCATTTTCAGACAAATACACAGAAGCTCTTGAAGGATTAATAAAGGCCCCAGCACCATGTAACACAGACCGTTTGTTAGACATATTGGTTGACGAAGACAAAGATATATTTTGCAACATGTGTGACAACAGTGGCATCCTTTCAGCAGTATTTGATAAATGCAAAGCATGTGCGTGTTGGTGCAGTGTTGCGCTCGGATGAAACGGTGTTGGTGCAAGAAAGGGTAACTCATTTATTTCACCTCCAGGCAATACTTGCTTCGGTATATCAATAAACATATCGACAGTTTTACGATCTAGTGTTTCTGTTAGATTGTTTGTTAGTTGTTTTATATCAATTAATACACTCTGGTTTACACTGCTAGAATTAGCTTCTTCTGACTTACGAGATATAAAATCTATGTCGTCATCTGCAATATAAATTGAAGAGATGTAATAATCGTAAAAATATTGTTAAACGTTTGATAAAAAGAAAAAGTCTGTGAATATAAATGTTCATTTATAGCAATGAAGATTAATCATGCTCAAGTCGACACTCCGACTTCTAGGGTATAATAAGACAAAATTTATTTATAAAAGAGTGTAGGTTTTGGCTTCGTTTGGAGCTTGAAACATTTTCTTTTGGAGAGATATATAAAGCTCTGATTACTTCGAATCATTTGTAGTTCACATCTTTACTGCTTGATTAAACCATTTGTAACATGCAGAAAATTCAAAGTTTTTGTTTCCGGTTACAAGAAATAATAATATAAGGCAATTTGCAGTCAGGGCCGAGTCTTTCCTATCAAACTAATACCGTCGTAATGTTATATACACTCGGGCCACACTGTTGTTCTTTAAATAAGTAACTTACTCCAAGGAATTCTAGGACGGTGTTTTCTACCCGGGTGGTCATCAGGAAGTGGTAGCACCTCCACGCCTACCCTTACACTCCTTAGGTACACCTGGAAGTCTCTGATGGTTAAATACAGAGTGTCCTCTGTCTTGTGCCTTCCTGATTTGCGCATTATGATTTTCTTTATTCTTTCAGCATCGTTGCTGACTTTGTTTTCTGTGAAGTCCAAGGTATAGTGCACCTCAGTACCGTTTTTAGCCCTAGATGTATCTTTTCTGTTCAACAAAATGTTTCATTTTTAATTCATTTTCAATCTTACACTTACATGATAAAAACAAATATCGTTATCTTTAATCTTCGTCAAAATTACCCTTACCTTTGTTTTGTATTTGCTGTTTACATTCTTAAATATGTGCCGATTCCGGTTTTAACTATGAAATGCTAAATCATGAATAAAAAGTGCTCTTTACTTTTCGAAGAATTAACAATTGTCATTATCGCTAATATCGTTTCCAAAACTACTTAAAAACCCGAATACACAATTCAGATAATCCCTTATTCTAGAAATAAAACAAGGTAAACAACGTCTAGGTACTGTAGTTTTATACACATACCTCATGGATACAACGTTGCAGCCCAAATAGAAATCTGCCAACTCGCTTGTCAGAAAATAAACATCCATCTAAAATGATACGAGATGTTTCTATTAATTTGCGGCATAAGAGAACGGCATAAAGACCCACTCTTCTGGCTGTCTAACAAAGCTTATAAATGCAGAAACTTTCATCATTTACTGCATTCAAATTGATATTCAAAACTTAAGAAATAGTACATGATAATAATATATAAAGAGACGAGATTTAATACAAAACTATATTATTTATAAGATATATAGACATGTCCCTCAATGGAAAAAGCGAGTTGGATACATACTTATCTTTGAGATCTGTCATTTCTGCAACAGTTTACGGTACATGTATTAAATAGTCATTGCATGCTAAGATATAAAAACACACATCCTATCGCAGGCGCGTCAAAATACTACTTATGCAGAAATGCTTCGGTCAATGTGTGTGTAAGCTTTATGTCGTAAAATGGATCATATCTGAACTACTATAATAATCTACAATGAGAAAACATATTTTGATTCTACAAAGATACGCACCTCTTGACACAGTGGTCTTGCAATATCATGGAAGTCAATGGACGATTGGTTTCTCATCTCCTCTGTGTAGTTGCGATTAGCAATTGTGAAACGAACATTCGCTCGTAGCATTGCTGAAAGATGGGTTAATAATAGTGATAATTTTGAGGGACATACAAAAAGATAAAAAAACACTACAAAAATAACAATGCAAATACGTTGCATTTTACGCATGGTGCCACTTTAACTACACAATGCAATTAGGGACAATCTGCGAAATCTTACAGAATATAATTATAGTGCTTTGAAACGTGTTGAAACATCTATTAAACTGTTATAATTTACACATCTTCTGTGTGGGAGTTAGGCACTTTTCGTGTATCACTGCAGTTCCAATTATGTATGATTTATTAAAAAATATATTACAATATTGTTCAACAATAAAAAAATGCTTTAAAGGTTTTATACTATCTAAGTTTGTTCCTCCAATTCCATTCCTAGCATTATCACAACTGACATTTCTTTTCCCACTCTTCTGTATAATCATCGAGTAGTCTAGGTAACATACTATTAAAACATCATCTTTATGGAGTACTGTTTTGATATTACACAACCTATGAAAACCATATGCCTACAGTTTTTACTAAGTTTAGAAGTGTACAGTCCCAACTGCTATTGAGTTTGGAAGATGGTATACAAGTTGAGGATCGACTTTGTTTTCATTGCAGGAATTATGTAGAAGACGAAATAGTTTATTACTTGTTCGTTACGCTGCCCAATGTATACATCTATTTGAGCTGATCTGTTACACCTTGCTTCACAATTGTCAATGAACGAAATAGTATCAGATTTTACAAACCTTACTGTTAAATTGGGGTTTCACCTTTCAAACTCAGACATTGCTTTATTTTGTGCCAATATTTTAATAGTAGCGTTGAACCTTGGAAACATGCTTTGCGAACGCTTTTGAAAACTCTTATATAACCATTTTAGTGTAGCGGTGCCGTCAAACCGAGCCCACCAGAATTTTCAATAGCTTTTCTTAAATTGCTCCGTTGATTTTCACATGTGTTACATGTATTTATTTTAGCATTTATGTTTTAATATGTAATTTAGGAGAAAAGATTAATTTTCACCAGAAAATGTGGGCGAACATCTTTAAAACACCTGTACAACTGTTTTACAGTGTACAGTCGAAAATATGATATGATATTACTTCATATAAGTAGTATGAACTTTAACAGCTACAGAAACATTCGGCGGAATATGTCCACCCTAGCCCATCAAGACAAACAATACTTTAATTATCTTTTATAACTAATTTTGTAATTTATCTAGGTGTACACTTATGGTAAAATCCTACAAAAACACAAACTTTTGAAAGACATAAATAATTCCATTTGTCAGGACAAGACACAAGAAAAATGTAAAATGTTTATCACTCACTTCATGCGTGCATGTTGATACAAAATTATTATTTCTACGGTGCAGACGAAAAAAACAACGACACGGTTTTCTGTTCTGGACGCCCTAGCTTGTAACAACCCTTCCTTTCACATGCGATTGTCAATTTTTATCTTTACAAGAGGTATCTGACCAACTATTGTTTGTCATGGCGAGTGACCCAGCCATTTAGCTGCTGACCGGAGATTAGTAGACACGCGAGCGAGCACGCTTAATGCTTCGTTGCATTATATGATTATGTGCAAAATCATATTTTAAAGGTCTGTAGATGCACAATCAAAAGCCATTTTTCATCAACGCGTTCTTTGTGAGCCGGCACATATCTGAATTAAATAGTGATTTAGGCATGAAAGTTACTTCACATGAATAACACTCTCATTGAAATTTCAAGTTTCAGTCTTTCAATTTTTCTTGGATATATAGCAAATTTTAACAATTCTTTGCGATTTGTTTCTTGTAGCGAAATACAACCGAAATGTACGTAATATTCGTCGAAAAACCTGTCTTATTTACCTCTTTTCCCTCAACTTAATAATGTCCTTAATTGCGTTTAATTACTTGTACATGTACTTTAGCATAGCGTGTCTAACGGAACATAAGGGATTTTGATACCATATGACAAGTCAATATTACGTACACGACTCGCAACATTTTTAAAATATTCCTTCACGCGAACCTGTCAATCAAACTCAGTGAGTGGTTAATGTTGTTCAAACGTCACATCTTGCTCTTATTTATGATATACAACCATTTATTGCATACATTACTGTTAACAGCACTTATTCATTGTACTAGTTATATGTAATAGCAATAAAAGATTCGTACGAAAATAATTACAGTTGTCTAAACTTCAGTTTTATGTATGATTTATAAAGTTATACTTTTTGAAATTTGAATTTAAATCATTCTTTTGAGGCGGGGTTTCAGTAACAGTTGCATATAAGTACCAAACGGCATGTATTTATTTAATACAGTCATTTGAAAAGTCGTATCCCCCAATAATTTACCCTACAATCACGTTAAAGCTGTGCTGGATCTCCTTCAAGAATCAGTCCACGCGACAGTTCCACAAGGCTAGTACCAAAGTAGATTTGAAAAAGTTATGGAAAAGGCCAAATTATTTTTTGTGAGGCTGATAATATTTTCAGACGCTAGATCTGTTTACTAAAAGAGACGTTTAGATAAAAAAATAAATATTCGCCTGTGTTTGTATAAAATCCAGATATCAACAAGAACGGTGACGTAAGTTGTGAGGCAAGTACCGGTCACTTTTTAATCTGTCGGTAAACCAATGTATGTATTTTAGAGTTTTATCGTAGGTACCGGATAATCCATATGACCAACGCCCCCAGATTAGGTTAGTAATTTTAGGTTTCGGAGGATAGTGCAAGATAAAGATCTCGTCACGTTCCAGACACACACCCTTGTTGTTTAACATGCCCCGTGTACAGCATTGATACATGGGAACTCGGTTTTAGGTCTCATCCGAAAGACCTCAGTAGACCAATACAAAAACGACTGTTGAAAAGTCATACAATCAAACAAAAAATGAACACTGAATCCATTCATCACTGAATCCATTCATGCAGAAAGAAAAGCGAGTGGAAAATTTGTTCGCGTTATGGATATTAGGGATACATTTTATTAGTCAGACTCTTTGATTACCATGTAGGATGTTGGCTTTAAGGCACGTTTGACTGTAAAATTCATTTGATATTTCCTTGTTACTTTTAATGTCCAGATTTTTACAACTTTGAACATGTTACTCTATATAAAATATCTACATCAAGGAAAGTTATATTGCCGTTAAAGAAAACTTTATTACCACCCTTTGGCAACCAATGTTTCGGCATATTAAGTGGGAGACGAAATCCTTAAATGACGTTTCCGGCAAGTCTGTTCGCAAACATTTTAGGGTTAACCGGTTTGTATTTTTTTTTATATTTGCCACTGTATGTACGGTTTTCAATGGATGCAATTTAATGGCTACGGCGTTAGCTGCAAGTTACCAATAATAACGTATCTACTGCCGCAGATGTCAAAATCACTAAACGTTTAACTCCAATCTAACGCTCAATGCTCTAAAATGCAATCATTACTTAAGAAATAATAAATGCCTCCCTGTTGTTTATCGTTGAATAAAGTATAGTTAGGAATTTAGATGCGTAGTAGTTAAATCACGAGTGCGTAGCACGAGTGATTTATTTTTTCGCATCCAAATGACTGACTGTATTTTATTCAACGATAAAATATAGGGAACAATTTATTATTTCGATTCTAACACGTTTTCTTTGAAAAATAAATCCCGAACTTTATTTAACGCGTAGTAGTAGGCCTACATCATTGTAACCTTAAAACGCGAGGGACGCGCTTGTTTACTTACGACGTCATTAACGGCACGTCGTCCTTGGAAAACATGCTGTATTTCATCGTAAAATAAAATACAGGCTTTTCCCTATATGTTTATATAGGAAAAGCAGCCGCTTGTGTTAAAATGATCGGTCGATTGTGTTATTTAACATCAGGAACGACGTTACATCGCTAGTGTGTCAGAATATAACTTTTTGTTTGAATTCAGAGACCTTTGATTGTTAGGCAAACGGCTTCGAGCGTAACTGTATCATACTTATTACAAAGCAAACTGAATTGCTTACTGCAGTTTTATGGGCTTCAAATGCAGTGTTGGCAATAAAAGTGTTTTAAAATGCCAATGTCATGTATTGACATGTCAATAATTATTCCGCATGGTCTGTACGCTAGACATGGGTTTGTACATTTATTGACGATATATTTGCATACATTCTTATGTAAATATGATACAATCGGTAAAGAAGTTTTTACTTAAGGCTTTAACTGCCGTCCGCTATAAAACAAGAGCGGAATTTATATTTATAGTAAAATTAGCATTATAGTTGTTGCTGTTCTTCTAGTGTATGTTAACTGATCTTACAAAAATATATAATCGACTTAAGTGTTACCCAGACAACATCATAGAACCAACATTTTAATTTACTTTCATAAATAATATCTAAAAAGGTTTAACTAATTGAAATTCGATTTAACTAATATTGTTAACAATGAAGCAATAGTCAGTGTTTAAATAGGATAATGCCCCAGGAAAGTATCAGCCATAGTTAAAGATCCTGCAAATATGAATAATTTAAATTTGAAATGTTGAATTTCGTTTTTATTTATTATTATCATTGCATATTTTGAAGGAACTGACAATGGATAAACATTTCTGATCAAGAAGAATATATAGAAAATACTGAGTTGCTGTGGCAGCTGTTTTGTTTTTTACAACACGTTCAGTGCAGACATTGACCTTCAAAAACATTGTGCGTAAACTGTTGTGACAAAGTTACTAGCCATTAAAGTTTTATTTTATACGACGCAGACAACAATATATTTAATACTGCATGTGTTATGTAAATACAATTTCCTTATTATTTGTCAATTGCACACCCAATTACCTTTGTTATTGTTAAACATTTCAGAAACATGCAATAGAAATGTACCCAATTGAAATGTCATCTGAACACTTACAAACTAAATTCAGTATTACAGTTTTTAGCAATAAAACAGTTTTTAAAACAAAGCCTTGGGAGAATCGGAATTACTTTAGTTTCATAATGACCCAAGTTTCTTTCTAATTGATAACCTTTCTCTGTATGTGCTCTGCTGTACGCAAACCACTGTTAGACCCGGTGCGGCCCGCTAAGTCTGGCCTGAATCCATATCACAGACTGCACTTACAGACATATTTACACTTTCAAGCATAGTATCATTCCCCAACTCTACCACTTCTTTATATTCGTCATACAATGATAATATACGAAGAAAAAGTCGGAGCTGTTTTATAAAGCGGAACACACATGCATAAAATCTTAATTTAATGTCAAAGTTCAGACGTTCAAATCACGATCTAACAGATGTATTGCAAGTAGACAGATGGTGCAGCTATATGAAATTTTAATTGCCTCGGAACGAAACAAGATGTAATACACCTTCCGTGTATATTATTAAAAAAAACGTGACAAGTTTGAAATTGATAAGTTCAATTCCGGAGGCAATTGATACAGGAGTAATTAATTTAGTTGAAGCATATTTGCCCTATGATCCAGACTATATAAAACACACTGTGCATAATTAAAGTGTTTCGTTCTTGTAAATCAGGGAGTCTGATTTAATTACAAATTTTTTAAGTGTATCGACCTCAACAAAGGCTTTTAAATTTTCTTACACAACCTATTAACAAATTTTAGTGGACAGCTTTATTTGTCATCTAATAAAATTGCTATATTACTGTTTTGTCCCTCGTTCTCAATTTCATAAAATGTCTATAAATTTGTTTTAAGTATATATTCATTCATGGTACTTAAATATGTCAAACAGAACTCGCCTGGTGAATATAATTGTATTTTCATCGGACGACAAATAAGATCTTTCTATTTTCCATAGACCTGTACACAAACACTTATACGCAGTGGCAGACCACCTATGAATTTCAAAATGGACGAGTGATACAAATTGCATACGAAAGAGAATTTTAAGAGTGGGTTTCCTATGGAAGAGCAACAAATCAATAACTCAAGTTAAGTCTACGGAGGTTTAAACATTAAATTAAAATTCTCTGCCATATAATTTGTATCACTCGATCACTTTGAAATTCATGTAACGGAAGTTTCTACCCAGTGACTCCAAAAATGCAAGACATGATAGCTGGCGTAAACCGATAGCTAAAAATATGTTGGCAAATACTGGAAGGGTTGATAATTGAATAAATTAGAAAAAAGGCAGGTGATGCGTTAGAAATTTTGTTTTGAAGCTATTTCTTTTATGAATATAGTTCTTTTGTATTACCTTTCGGGTGAAGAAAGTGAAGTATAACACCGGTAACAGCTGCCACTGCTGCGAGTAGAGCTATAGCGACCAGTATGACAGCCACAGTATTCCGACGTCTTAGTGTAAGAGGAGATTGCGCCGAAATATTAACTGTGTTGTATAGTGTGTCGACGTCACATGTACTGCAAGCGTCACCTCCGGGTTGTCGTGACGTCGTTGACTCTGCAAACCTGTAGCTTGGAGGTGGATCTGATGTCATTGACGGAGCATCAGAAAGTCCTTGACCCCAGATTCCGCCTGTAATTCCATGGAAACGTAAGGCTGGCTAAAAGAAAAGAAGAAAATGCTTGAAATAAATAGCGTACATTTATAATTACAACCTCACATGGATAAACGTATATTTCAGGTGAATAAGAGTTTTCTTCAATTTTATGCTTAAAATTTTAGTTCAGTTTATTTGCGTAGACAAATGATAAAAGGGCCTTTATCATAGAAATGTCATCCAGAAACCAGATTAGCTCCTGTCGTGGTCGGTGCACGACTCGAGCAAATCCGGAAGGATTCTGGGTAACATTAATTTGTTAAAACCCTAACCCTAACCCTAACCCTAACCCTAAACCCTAACCCTAACCCTAACCTATCGTACAGAAATGAGCAACAGGTGCAAAAAAAATATCAAGGCTCTTTCTCATAGAAAGGTATTGAAGATTTAAATTTTAACCGCAGCGCAGAACCAAACCATAAAGTTGAAATTATAATGATGTGTCATATTCAAATATAAGTTGGTATTTCTGTTTACTCCGATAGAAATCCTTCTGGCAAATGCCAAGTTGAGTGCGTTGTGTTGCGAAAAGGATCTATGAACACCTTTAGGTCAAAATATTGAATTTCTATTGTACTGTCTGCAGATTCAAACACACACAAGTATGGTTCGATAAAAGAATTATTATAGAAATTGTATCATTATGTAGTGTATGAGTGTAATTTATTACTATACACAATGTACTATACTACATAACCTTATCATATTACCCTGCATCTGATGTTACATTAAGGTCACCCCTAATTAAATAATATCTAATACCGACAATTTTCCGATTTCGTGCAAATATTTTTATGTCACACAGATATTATATTTGCATAAAAAAGCGATAGAAAATCATGTTAAGGGGATGCCAACATGGAAAAAAGCAATCAATTTGTGGGTGTTGGTATCATAAAGCTGAAAGATACATGTGTTTCTTCGATCTGTTTAAAGCATATGTAATTGATTTGACAGGATCGTGTCCTCAGTTTACACAAAGAGAAGGGAACGAGATGATAAAAAATGAAACGTAATTATCAGACCGCTACTTTTCGAGCTGGAATGCAAGGCGGCAACCGGAACATGGGGATATAGGGTGCACTTGATTGATTTACCCCAGAAACATGACACGAGATGCCCTCTGCACGTGTACACTCAGACAGTTGCGTCTGGCATTATAATAAATGTATATTTAAATACAAAGTTGCATTTTAAAGTTTTACAGGATTATTTTTTGGGCTGTTAAAGTCACTAATATGTCGTAGTTAATGACATCATTAGTAACCCAGATGACAGAATATGAAGCTCACAGCTCATACGGATTTTGAATGAACAAGGGAATAGTTGTAACTGTGGAATCATAAATGACATAAAATATATATCTTATTTTAATGATAAAATGTCTAAAATTGGTTATGTTTTCTATCGCGCTACTTGATACTGCATGAAATGAATAATTTATCAATGTCTTAAAACACTGAAAATCCTAGTATAAAATTATAAGATGTGTTGTGTTTCATCTTTTAGACTTTTACTGCCCGCGATGCAGGATTTGTAACGTCGTATGACATTAAGTGCCTTGTAACATTTTAATTGCATAAAAATATTTCTACGGTAGTCCTGATTAATGTTGATAAATAACCTACTGATGCAAAAATGGTATTCACGTCTAAGTAAAGTGTTACATGCCACTTTCACTTTTGAATTCAATCATTTCAGAATTTGCTCCGAAGACAAATGAAAAGTATGTTAACCATATAAGTCGTTTTTGTAAAAATGAATTAAATTAGCGTGCATTGTCTTTCTCCAAATTTAATTATACTTTTCGCAATTGTTGATATTGGTTCGTACATTTGATATTGTTAAAGTATACGCAGTTGAAACTTCTGAGGTTGTCCGATTGCTCAAAGCCTTACAAGTACTTGTGTCGAAAAATGAATTATTGCGGTTTCGGTCGAATTCCCCTGACGAGATTTTAAACGTTGAGCTCTATGTTAGTAAAGACCGGTGCAATATCTTACCAAAGTAACATCTTAGTTCATATATTTTGGTTAATTCATTCTAACATAAGAACTTAATGATATGCAGATTTCATTGTAAATGTCAGCCTGGAAAATCAGCTCGGTTCAGACTTGCACTGTGACAGAACGTAAATAATTACACACAGTACTATAGGGTATAGAGAGAAGCATCATATGCAAACAAACACAAGGGTTGCACTGAAAGTGTTTATTCTAACCGCAGCGCACAACATTACAATAAATATAGAATTATAATTATGTATGGTGTGTGTTTTGAAAAAGACCAATGAAATACTCGTATGAAAAACCATTTGATCTCCATTTTACTGTTTACAGAGTCAAACACACACAATTATGGTTTGATAAAAGAATTATTATGAAATAAGATACTAAGTATTGTTTATGAGTGTGATTTATCTGATTTATTACAACAGCATCAAGTTTAATTTCTATTATTAAAGAGTTAGTAAGAAAATCGCCAACACACAGATTATGTATCAAAATTTATAAAAATCAATGTGGTTACGAATTGTTCGATCATTGCAATCCCGGACTTTAAAATTCAAGTAAAGCCATTGGCTTCATTATTTATGTGTATTGATTTTGACAGAACTTATCAGAACAGAACAGATGATATCGTTTATTGCATTAAGGATTTAAAGAAAGTTTAGCATCCATAAAAAGATTAAAAAATCAAGATCATGTCAAGACAACATAGATACGAAACACGAAGAAATTTTAAAAATTACAGAATATTATCAACACATTTATTTGTTATCAGTGAATTAAAAATTACTGTTCATTTGGACACTCTGTCACTTTGATATTACTTTGCCTTAATAAACTCTCTTTCTTTCTAATCATAAGTGCACATGTTACGAACATGGATAAATTTGACATGTTATTTACATCACTAGACTTGAAAAGTCAAATATGTTTAAACACACTAGGGACGACAAGAATATATATATTCCAACAGATAAAGTTTCCTAACGATCTTATATTCATCTTCCACCTCGCCATTTGAACACATTTGGCACTGCCTATCTATTGTCGCTATATCTGCCTGTCACAATGCGTAGAATTTGTCAGTCTTCCAACCAAAAGTATCTGTGATATACTAGTAGGCAAAATGTCCAAATAACGTTTCCTTAATGTGCTTGTGTACAGATAATCATTTACTATAAAACACTGAGCAAAAAATATCCCTTCACTAATACTCTCTTGGCTTTCCTATAAGAACCCAAAGTCATATATATGATGTATATGATGTATGTCCAATTCTGTTTAAATGTTAACATACAATGGATTACGGCTTAATTTCTCATTTGGCTGGCAATCTCACATGAATAAGTCTTTTACAAAACTGTAACTGTACAGTTTCAATATATTTTGATTTAGAGTGCCCCCACAGCTGCCCCCGTTGTACTCCTATTACTCATTTAAATGCAAAGGTCCTTTTCGCCAAAATACCATTATTTGTTCGTTTATGCCCCAGCGATCACAACTAGGCTTAATATTGTAATTCTAGGGATGTGTCCGCTAGTATAACTGTATCATCAACAAATGCTGGACCATAAGTTTAAATTAAAAAAATGTAAAAATACGACTTCACACGTCTTTTTGGTATTTGAATCTTATTGAAATATAACCAAAGACGTCACGTTGTGTCTGTGACACCACTGATGTTGTTTGGTTATATTTTCATTAGATTTAAATACCAAAAGACGTGCGAAGTCGCATATTTCACATTTTTAAATATAAATATAGTTTAGTTATGTCTTACCATTTATGTTACAATATATTACACATTTCATAATACAAAACAATGTTTAACATGTATGTCATTTTTAAAAGAATTATCCGAGTTAATAATTACATAATATTTATTTTTAAACTATCTTATATTACAATGTAAATATATGTGGACATATTCTGCCTATCAAACTAAATGTCAGGTACCAGGCTAAGCTAAATGTTTATCTATAAAGGGAAAGAGGGTAGTTGTTTATTTGTACTCCTGTAGTTTCCTTTGATAACAAGTAGCACGTTTGATTGACACAGTATGGAGTGGCAAAGAGTGTTGCAGAACATCCGTTGTTGTGACGTATAAAGAAATATAATACCGATATTATACTCAGTTATTTATATTTTATTTTAATGATATTCAATCAAGCTACATCTACTAACAGAAAACTAAAAGCAAGTTACATTTATTAAACTATTTAAAGACGGCTTTTAAGGACTTTGACTTTTTTCACAAACAAAAAAAAGATTCATAAAATCTTGAAAAGTCGAACGCTGCATGACCAGAGAACATATCAGAAAACATGGGAGTGACACTGACTTCGATTAAAGCAGCAATTATTACAAGAAATATCTTTTGAACAATCTAAACGATGCAGAAGAAATGATTTCTTTGTATTAACATTAAGAGAGATACA
The DNA here is from genome assembly GCA_032359765.1 of Saxidomus gigantea. Lineage (NCBI taxonomy): Eukaryota > Metazoa > Mollusca > Bivalvia > Venerida > Veneridae > Saxidomus > Saxidomus gigantea. The sequence continues at coordinate 9,625 of JAUMHA010299915.1, read as the reverse complement.
AAAATAGCAAAAAGTAATATTGATATTTGTATGAAGTGCATACAAACATTCAGCAATAAATTATGACGTAATGTTTTGGTTTCCTAGAAAGTATACAAAGCCGCAATCACTTGGTTTATATAAAGTGTGACACCTTAAATACCAAAATTATCATATGCAAATTAGCAATTTAATGACTGACCCTCTTAAAGTTTATAATGACAGGTGGTTGATTTATGTCAAATTAATAACCTGTTTATACTTCTGTTGAGAAGAAAGCCCAGTTTTTTTGCGTTTCTTGAATATGCATACATCTTGACTGAGATAAAACGATAAATATCGAAGGTGAACAAATGAATAGGGTTTGCCAAGGTCATGCCTTATGTTTTGTTATTCTTGCACGTTTGCACGTAAATCTCTTTTTTATGGGCTACGGACTGTCGTTGTCTTTCTAACGGGGAGCTGCCTGCTGACTATAAAGATCAATCAAGTGTCGGTAACACAAAAAGATGCTATATTTAAAATATATGATGCACATAATATTGCCTATGTCGTACATAACATTGTATTTGTCTTATGATAGATTAAATATTTCAAATTATTTATCAGAATAATATACAGAATAACTAGTTTAAAGAAATTGAAAAAGTTTTCTCTTAATGCAACATTATATTATTATTTTTGAAAGTGGCCAAACTTTGTTATTAAGGAAGAGTCTTCCTTAATTACAAAGTTTGGCCACTTTAAAAAATACTGATCTATTAATACTCATAGTCTCTTAACGCACGTGATCTGTAAAACTGGTTGTATCGTTATTGACGAAATAAAATATATTAAGCACGAAAAGAAATCCTTTCTTTCAAAAACTGCGTCGAACAAGACTTATTAAGATGCAATCGGTGTTAATTCAACACTCTCGCGCATGTATTAATTATTTTGTGTCATATTTATAGTTTGTATTTCAGCGGTAATAGAAAGCTAGTACAAAATCAACATCATTCGTCACGTATGGACATTGTATATTAACTTACATGAAATTTATAGTACAGAAACCAAGTCCCGGTAAAATGTTAAGTCGTTTAATTGCACTTGTACAGAATACCAACAATTTCATCCTTCTATTCATTATTTTATGCACATTTTGACCACTGTTTGAAATACATATAAGATAAATAATATCTTTATTTTGGGCATGTCCCTTTAATGCTGTTATCTTTCTCCAGAAAATACAATTACTGGTTTTTTAAAAAAATATTTATTGCTTAACATGATTTAGGGCAGATTATTTTGACCTTTTTGTTTAGGTTAGAAATTAAACAACCTTTAACATCTAAATGTAGTTCCATAATTTATCCCCCAAATTTATAGATATTACCGTGTGACGGAACTGCCAATTGCTAGGATCACAATATGGTTAGTTGTCGCCTTGCAACCACATACTCATATACTGCATTGCATTTGTTTGAAAAAAATAATCAATAAAGTATGTGATATGTAAGCAGAAAGGTCTTCATTTGATTGTAAACAGGTAAATTGATTTTGAAAGGGGGTCAGCCTTTTTGCCGTGTGATGAAATTCTTTGTTTTATTTACATGTTTATATACTGAACATCATGTAAATAATATTTATCACCAAGATTTACATAATTAATGGGTATTCATATACTAAATCATTGTTACTGATAACGTATGATAATAACACATTTTTAATTAATGAGATGTACTTTAAACCACTTTTAATTAATTTGCGAAGGTTTTATACAAATGTGCGTTAATTTATTTACAGCTGTGGATATTGCAAACCTGGAGAAAAAAAAGAGTTCCATCTGTAGCCAACGTCTTTTCACTTTACATGCATACTGCGAATATTGTGGCAAATTCTAAAACTGCATTCGCAGATTCGACAGAAATGCAAATAGCAGAATGTTCAAATATTGGTTGCCATCGTTATTCAGTACAGTTCCGCTATTAAGACCACATGGTTTTAAGACCGCCTTCGCCACTTAGACCAAACTGTTCGGAACCAAAAGGCCCGTGTTACAGTAAAAAGTCAAAAGGCCAATTCGATGTTAAGACCACTTTCTGCCAGTCCGAATGGTGGTCTTATTGCAGAAACTTAACTATATCATAATTTTAAGGAAAGGAAGCCTTTGCGCGGTTTTCTTAAAATACGTTTCATGCTAGATCCATTTAAGGAGAAGCCGATTGTAAATAACAGCCCATCTAACGGAATACAGTTCTGTATCCCTTGACAACCACGCTAACTTGCAACAAATTAGTGCGTCTGTACTTTCAGAAATAGAATTAATATCAGGTGTATGTACTGTAAATGACTCTGTGCATATATTCCAGATAGATGAATCACACAGACACTGTTTGTAATCGCTATAATGAGAAACTAAACTGACAAAATCAAGAATTCTAACATAAAATTAATGCGTATTACGATTTTGACAGATCTGAAACATTCTGAAATATAATTATGCATAAAATGAAAGATAAAGGAATAAAATTAAGATACCTTGTACAGCAATCTGTTAGCAAATGAATGGTCCTTTGGACCACCTAGCTGGGCCAGATTGATCCAGTTTGGCTTCTTGTCCATTCCTCCATCGAAATCTGACCCTATGTCGATCATATCTTTATCTGTTGAGGATTCTCGGTATTTAGCCATCGTTCACAGTTCTTGAATATTTATTAATTCCTGCAGCGAAATTACTGCTATTATACAACTTTATTTTCCATTGTTATATTTCTTTCACTTAGTATTCTTCAAAACTGTTATAAAAATCGAATAATTGTTTTTATGAGATTATATTTACTCAAGTTTTAATTATTCCGTATAAATGTGTGACAGATAAATCCTTTTGTACCTGTTTAATACACCATAATCACCGAGCTAATAGCTCATGAGTTTTTTTCTACAGCTTCGCGAAATATTGCCTATTTAGTTAATGATATATGTTCTATTTTCCACCAAAAATAAAAAATTGAATAAATATTTTTAAAAACTATAATATATGAAATCAGTACGAAATAACTTTTCGTTGCATTCGATAATTTTGTTTTATAAATTATAGTCACTTTCCTAATTCGACAGATAAAATGTCTTTCTGAAAAAATGTTCCAAATTCAGGTATTGTTTTTTTCTGTTGCACCTTGTCGAAAGTCATCAAACAATGTTAGTACAAGTAATGTCCTCTTGTAAATACTGTTTTAAACACGAAACACTACCCCAGGGCAGTTCACAATGAACCAAATGATCCCGTGAGGTTCAAAATACAACTGTTACTACATCGACTAAATAGCGTAAAATCTTGTACCACTTTGGTAGAAACATGAAAGGCATATGTTAAGATCTCCGGTTGTCATTACGGACAGGTATTTTAACATTATTCGCGGGAATAAATTTTACGACGATATTACACAATCCTCTTCGTTAGCAATTTAATAGGTCGTAAATCAACGTCGGTTAATGAATTTCATTTCGTATATTATTATTTAAATATTCAGTACTATTTAACAATGCTCAAGATTGCTGCGTCCAAAGTTCACATTGAGAAAGTTTATCACTTGTAGGGCCTATTAGCATAAAACTTCATAAGTGGCTAAAACAAAAAAGGGTAAATTAGTGCATATAATACCAGGTTTCATATAACACAACCTAGGGTATAGTGTCTATGTAACGGTCATTCATTAAAAGTGTAAAACGCACAATTTTATCGTAATTTGTCGTAAAACTGTATTTACTAGCAAATATCAGCCCTATTCGGATTGAAATACTTTGTGCTTATTATCACATATAGAAAGACGGTACCAAGACCATATGCGCTTATTTTTTGTACGCGCTTATATTCAAATCTGCGCTTATTTACCAGATTCAGATTCTACATTATCTTACCTCGACTTTGAAACAACTCACAAACAGTTAACTTAAGAAATGCTCGCACCGTCTTACTTTGAATTTGAAGGCTTTATCTCTCTTTGAAAGCCAAGGCGTTACAAAATTAGAGGCACTATATTTTGTAAGTGTAAAAAAACATGCAAGATTATTTCATGAGAGATTTACCATGTTCCTGTTTTTTGCTTGCGTCCGAGCTAATTTTTCATACAAACACGGCTAGTTTAGAGGACTTATACAGTGATGTTGCGGACAAGCATTCTTTCATTGTGTTAACACGCCAATATGATTTATTTTCAAGGACTTTTAAAATAATAAAAACCACGATCATTATTTTGCTATCAATAGCACAAAACTACACTTGAATGTGACGTTTTTTTTCTAAAGGAAATCAGCCACAGTGCATATTCAATCGTCCGCAATTTGAGAAAAATTTTCTAACAACATTTAATTTGCTATCTAAGATATCACTGATAAAAAGCCAAAACCACACCCAAAATAGACAATCTAAATAGACTCTCAAAATTGTCAAATTTCTGACATGCTGATTAATAAATTTTTAGAAGTATATACTGTAATATTATTTTTAATCGAAATCATTTAGTATATGTTCCTGTAACAAATCTACGTGCCATGAGTGCAACGGATGCAATAAGATTGATTATTGGTTAAAGAATATCATCGGATTCACTGCCTAATCATTTCTTGTAATGCCGTTAAAATACCGGCTCATAACTGCCCATCAAAATGTTAGACATCTACAGGTGGCGTTATAAATGCAAGACGTAAAGCAGAGTCATCAGAAATTTATAATCATTTTTCAAGTTTTGTACCAACTAACCTAGCACAGTTTGTACTACATCTGTCTTTAATGTTTGGAGGTGACATAGACATACATCTTCTGCTTTTAAATAATGTGCTCTGTAGTCCTATCACTGCAAAAATAATGAATTGTGGGTAAACTGCTATCCTGGTATTTAGATATAAGACCTTCTGGAGCTTTCACATTTATCGTGTTTCTTGCCAAATTATCCACAAATCTGCTGTTATAAATAGTAGTACTTTCAATACCAAATATTGAATGGTCAACATTTCAATACAGTATTATAACCGCGAGAAATCAACTATATTGGCAGGTTTGTTAGCCTTTTCTTTTCGTAGGGCACACTGTTACACCACACTGGTGCTAACGCATTTCGAGTTCGAGTACCAAAGTGAGGCTGAGTTTTGGTCGTATCAAAGTACGTTGAATGACATGATTGTTTTGTAAATAATAATCAGTGCATGTAGTGAAATCTTAGACTAGTTTAATGAATAAATTATATTATTTCTTATTTCAAAAACTTTAAGGTCAATGAAATAGTCCTGCGTTTCCAGTATTTCATGAATGGTTTTAGTACTTAGATCTTTCAACATATGTTCTTACCTCCGAGCTAATGTAAATATGAAACTTTTCATCCAGTGAATAACGGTCAATATTTCGAGTAACATAGTTGATAAGAAAACAAGGATTATTACTTTTCCTGATGCACAAAAAGTTCTAGGTTCGAGACTCATTTTCGCACCGACCATCTTGTTTATTCTCGTAAACATCAATTTATTTAATATGTCTCTGTAGACGTTTAGAACAGTTTCTGTTGCTCGGCATTTGTGTACGCTACGAATTCAAAGTTTCATTTAAGTGAGTTAGAACTTTTTATGTGAAACAGATTTGCTCATATTACAAAAATCTAGAAACTGTTAATAAAATTTAAAATAAATCGGGACATGGCAATGACTTATTTAAGACACTGTACTAAGGCCGGCAGTGATACCTTCGTATAACATCTTGTTATTAGACTATTTGTTTTTAACACACGTGTTTTGGCACACCTGGGCAGGTGATTTTTATTTGTTGCTGTTTGAAGTCATTGGCTGCCCATTGGCTGTCTTACTTCTTCACCTAAACGTGTATGCTGAGAAACTGCAGGTCAGTTACAATATTGTGCAGATTGGATAGGCTTAGAGTTTTACCCCTTTAGTTAAAGTCCCAGGACCACAATTACGAGTAGCTCTAATTTTATCCAGGTCGATGTCTTACGGGCAGAAATGACCTTTATTTGTAACTCTTATTTTTTTTAAATCGAAAAGTACATGATGGAAATATAGCCGCGTAGTTTTTTCTTCAATGATATTACAAAAAATAAGAAAGGCTTTCTGACAACTATTTCTCATGACAAAACGACTTGAAAACAGAAGAAAGGCATATGTCAAACTTGTTTTAGAGTGAACAGAACATGGTTCCATCATAATATTGTCAATGAATTTATTTTACTATATCAGTAAATTCAAAAAGAGCCTGGGACTTTAACATTTAAAGCCACGATTTACCAAGTGTATACATTTCTTGGATACTCGTATGTTACACGGATTTCCAGCGTCAAGACCAGTACGGGAGAAAGTTATATTACACATAAGGCTTTGAAATGACTCAAGTTAGCACCAAACCATACGTTCACGTATGTACATTTTCATTATATATATAAATGTTTTAAATGATTAGATCTTTTACGGTAAGATGCGCGAAGTTGTCGCCATATACCAGACACAACATTCGTGATTATCCAATGTCAAGTTGTCGACAACCGACAAGATGCAATGCCGAGGTTACAGGATATTTTGACAAAATGCAATGTCGAACTGGCACGAGAATGTCTAGCTGTCAGCACATATTCAAACACTTCTGTGTTTATATATCTCGGCCGAATTGTGGTACTTACTACCAAAATGCTTAGTACCACTTTATCTTGTGACAAGGCATTGTTCTCTTAAACATGTAATGCTGAGGTTGAAAAGAACAAATCTGCATGTTTCAAGGGAGGGACAGAGGGTTTCAACAACAACAACAAAATATATGTTTTATTTAGTGACGTAAATTAACTAGAATGAATCACAGAATACGTAACACATCCTTAAACTGAACACGGCACATTGTTTATAAAAATTATCTAATAAATTATAGATGCTATTCAAATGCATTTGAATATATTGTTTACAAAATAAATTTTTGTTCTATAACGTGGTTATATGATGCATTAAAATATTGAAACGCCTCTACAATAAATTTATCTTGCTTAATCGTGACTTGTTGTCAAAAGGTGTATCATACATAAACATAAGATAAATAAATAATACTTTCGCGGATATTTCATTTTTACATGTGATGAAAATTTATGTTTGTAATTTGTACACGTCAAATCGGTCATCTTTTCTCCTTAAATCATTGTTTACCTCAAACTGACATCTTTTCCACACGTATTTTCTTGCTTTGGAACACGATCTAGGCGTGTACAGCCGAAACTACACGAAAGTACTCCACCTTTCTGTCTACTAGAATGAAAATAGCTAAAGTTTCGGAGTATTCATACATAAAATTACAGTAAATCAAATCCGACATTCTACACGAAAACGCTTGCAAATATGACAAGCGCAATGACCACTTGGGATACGTTCGAATACAGTTGAAATAGTACGCAAGTTTCAAATTTTTCAGTGTCGGCATGGTTATTTATCATTCGTCAAGATGATGCTAAATTTTGACATAATTACAAAGGTGTGCAAGTGTAATTAACTTTTCAAAAATTATAATTCGTTGTGACAAGACTTTACACAACAGGTGTTTTATGAGCTTCACCGTTTATGACATTATTTCATGTAAAACGTCAGCATATAAACAAGTTCCTAGAAAACAAATGATATTTTAAGTATTAAAGTATGCTGATAAGTTGAATATTCATAGTTCAGACGCTACCGTAGTTATAATAAGTCTCTAATAAAACTAATCAAAGTTTAAGGTTTTCGGAGAACCATTAATTTAAAAGTGGAAAATGGTCCTTTTCAGCTAGTTTGGCTTGGTCTGTTTTTCAGTTACATATTTAGTCAAAATAATTCGGTGTACGTATATTAAAAGCTTATATTTGAAAAGTTGATATAAACTTGATTATTGGCAAATGAAAATTGTTTTCAGCATATGAGTTAGGACAGCAATCTTATGATAAGATAATTATTGACCCATTTAATGCTCATATGAACGGCACAAGTTTACCACTTTGTTGTGTAAGACTGCCAATCTTTGAAATGTTTCAGTGTACACAAGAGAACTTGAAAATGTCAATGTATTTTAAACCCAGATTTCCAGGACACCAAATACCAATAATACGGTGCACGAACAGTGATATGTGATACATTTTTTTATTTCGTAATTGCGTAAAAAAGAAATAATATTTCATCATGACGAAATATGTTTACGAAATGTTAGTTCGTGCTTACAAAATATTATTTTGATTTCACGAAATATTAACGAAATTCATTTCGTTATTACGAAATAAGAAAGTGTATCGCGTGTCACTTTACGGTCGCTGCACAATACTTGAATTTATTGGTGAGTGTTTTTGTTTATTTCACAAAAAACATTTATACCTCTTGATGCATATTGTCTTTTTCAGGTGCATTTGTATTTTTGTTGCTTGACGTGCTGTAAGATACATAATGTTAGGTTAGTGTTCCATCTGACTAAGTTGAATATTTGTAACAATGTTTCATTATTGGGATAAGTCACATGTACAGTTTGGATATAAAACCGCCTTAAATTTGTGAAAAAAAGACCGATCACCTGTCCACTGGAAAATAATAACAGAATTTATTAAAATTGTGATACAGAATAATAAAACTATGATAATGCAAATAAAGAAATTATATTAAGAGTGTCAAAATACGTTTTAACTATCATAAACTGTCACACGTGTCATAATATGATACACCTTTTGATAAATTGGAACCTTTTTCTTGACTTTTGTGGCAAAGGCGCTATATTTTTAGAACAACAACGCTATTTAACAGGACTGTTTCAGTATAAGGAACGGTATTCTTTTAGTGTATGTGAAAATGATACTAATTACATATTTAAGAGTTCTGTCACGATATCATGTCAGTAAAATGAGATATATGTGATAAAAGTGAAAGCATCAATGTTTTTTTTTGTTCTCTATCCATCAACAGCAAGAGGTGAAATTTCCATTAATTTGACTGCACAAAAAATGTTGGCACAATTTGTGCACCTCATACAAAATTATTCTTAATAATTAAAACATCGTTAAAAATGCATCAGTGCCAGGTAAGCACAATAAATATAGCATGATACAATGAGAACTTTCTTTGATATTTTACAAAACATGCTGGATATAAATGTTATTTTTGACTAGGACAGTCTACAAAATTATCACTGTATTTAACATTAAATTATAATACAATTTCTTTAATTGAATTAAAGGTTTGTTTTAAATAGAAAAAAAAACCTTTTCCCCTGAGGAATACCCGAAAGACATTATTGTATAATACAAGTGTTTGCTTCGCATCTAACATTGGCAATACTCACTTTTTCTTTGATTATGAATGCATGTCAAAGGCCTTTCTCAAACATAGCATCATCACAATGCAATTCTAATGCATGCCAAAGGCCTTTCTCAAACATAGCATCATCACAATACAATTCTAATGCATACCAAAGGCCTTTCTCAACATAGCATCATCACAATACAATTCTAATGCATGCCAAAGGCCTTTCTCAAACATAGCATCATCACAATACAATTCTAGTGCATGCCAAAGGCCTTTCTCAAACATAGCATCACCACAATACAATTCTAATGCATACCAAAGGCCTTTCTCAACATAGCATCATCACAATACAATTCTAATGCATGCCAAA
>JAUMHA010299804.1:4180-14667 GCA_032359765.1 Saxidomus gigantea | reverse complement strand
CCTCGGTTTTAGATTACCTCCCTCTCACCAAATTGGAAACTTTGACATGAAGGCGTATCCATCGTTTCCAACGATATATTTATTTTGTTTTAGCTGTTGAATGTTATTGTCAGTCCGCGTAAGTAGTTGATTTTCATTATAATTATAATTTATAGAATTCACAACCATTGAGTAATATAGCTGACAGACTTGGGGAACAGGCCCGCTTGCTACTATGACAAATGTCTATTATATTTAAATACGGTTTTATTTGGATAGATATCGATTATTCAAAAGGCAAATTTAATGTAAATGATTTAGAACATTAACAGATAAATGTATGCCATATTAACACCTGTATTCTGATCTGCGAAAATGATTTACAAATATCTCATTTAAGCGAATCATACGTTTTGCCTTGTAACATTTACTATCTCATCACAGCTTAAACAAGGCTTGAAATAGTAAACGCCTAGATTCTTTCCACTAACGTGATACTTATAGCTTTTACGTTATTTCAAACTACATCAAGTTTTAGGGCACACTCTTTAAACACTGAAGTCAAATTGAATTTAATTTTACATTGAAAGAATTGGGATATTTATTTTAACTTGCAATAATAACAACTATATTTTGTTTGAAGGAAAAAGTTCCATACACTTAATTAACAAAAAGTTTTAACATTATACATGGACATCACCTAATAAGTATGTAGTTGTTTTTAAATTAAATCTTTTTCTATGGATCTTGTCTCGTGTCATGATAACAAACGGCAGGCGGTAAATGTGTTTCTGTCGTGCTAAAGAAACTTTTGTAATTAGAACATTTGTTTTGATGAATTCGTTGAATGCATCAGTTGTTCCTGCAAAGAAAGGACAAAGAATGATGCTCATTAAATGAACAGACTGCATAATTGGCATAGCTTATTAGGTGTTTTAGGAGAGTTCTTCTCATGTATATGTCTCTTGATTTTAAAGAGTATTAGGTGACTGTTTTAGATTGCTTAACATGAGAACGTAATAATATAAAACAGTTCGTTACCAACGTTTGCACACACGACTGAAGAAAATTTAAATAGTGTCATGTGACATTTGCAACAGAAATGAAGTTCATCGCATAATATAGTATATTATATGGTTTCTTGCTTAGTAATACGTAATAGAAATTAACCACAATCATGGAAGCATGATGTATTCGGCGTTTACTGTAGTCTTACAAAAGTGCTGAATGTACTTTTATACCTTCATGCATTATGCTAATTTCATCTTGAGTGAGTCTCGAGAGCGATTATCTTACGTGTGCAATACAGACTAACCAAATTAGTATTATTAAATACTTTTCTAAATAGGCGTTTTAAATGACGGCTGTGTGAAATGTGACTATGATAAAAAGTCAGAAATTTGCCCTGCATATTGGTTACATATTAAATGGTTGCAAATTTAAAAGCTAAGCCAATTAGAAATGTCGTTAATTGTGGAAAGACATTTTAAAATTTTGAAGAACCTGTATACATATAACAGATGCAGTTTGTAGGCTGATTTATATGACATCTAATCAAATAAACGTAAACAAATTGTAATATACTGCAGCTGCTAACTACAATTTAAATGAATAAGTTTTCCTTCACTTTCTCATTAACGGCAGATGAAAAAAATATATTTCGAATAAAGTTTAGAAAAATACTTCATAAAAATTCAACGCTTATTGCTCCGACGAAACATCAACTGCCACTACATGCGTAAATGTAAGGTATGTCTGATTTCTTCCCTTAACATTGCCCTTTCCTTTATTTTACAAGCCATGAGAACTCACAACTTAAACAGAAACCCCAGTAGAAAATAGTATTTGCACATTAATGCAAACAACACATTAATGCAAGCATCATGTTACAAGTTTTCACCGCTAGATGGGCGAAACCATCATTTTTGGTTCCATATGTCTGGGTCTATTTATTATCAGATTGTAAAAGTGTATGAAAAAGTACATAATCCAAGTACCAATCAGAACTTTATCATTTCAGTAAAATATATGTGGTTTTACAAGTATTTTCATTTATTACAACATTACCGATAATAAATTTTTATTCTACGTTGAATTTTTATTTTTGAAAAAAAACCTGTTTATTGAAACATAAAACAATGTGTGAACACCTCAACACTACTTCCCTTCTACATCTTGAAATCAGACATATTTTCATGCAAAAACACTCTGAGTAACTTCAATGGTGTCTTTTAGTTTATTTTACAAATCATCAGAAATTCAAACAGGAATTCCAGTAGAAACTATTCTCTGCAAAGTAATGCAAGCATCACGTGTTCCAAATATGAGGCTGTCGTAAAAATCATGACACACGTCTTTTCACAAACCACAAGTTATCAAATTATATAAGAAATTAATTGAGTCAATAATAACCAAACAATTTCAATTTTAAGAGGGAGAAGTATTTCCAAAGAACAAATGATCGTGCCATTTTAGTGTCAAAAAAACGGGAAAGTTGTATCAAATATAAATGAAACATGGAACTACTAACTACCTTACATGTAAATCGTTTATACTATTTATATTTTAAGCCTCTGGGCGGGTTTTCTTTAAATATCGAATTAATGCTACTATTTTTTAATTCGCGTACTTGAATGCCGTCTTATGTACAACTACAGGCTATACAAAGGCGTATACAACAATCCATGTGCAAGATTAAAATGTTCTTTACAACTGTGATATCAAATAAATCATAAAGTTATTCACGCACACATTTAAAGACGATATCTTGTAACTTCAAAATGCACTACAAACCTAACTGCACATTAGTCGTGAACCCATTAAACAGTTCAATCGTCAGCAAAAAGCATTTTATGTACTGTAAAAATTAATTCGTCATAAAGGAGTAACAATTTCAAAGACTAATTGCAAGGTAAGATTGGCGACCGAACTATATTTGCTTACATTCATCTAGCCTTTCCATTTGCCGCCAAAGGACTATCGATTAACTTCAGTTTAAAGTAACTGCACCGAAAACGTACATGAAATACAGAAATAGCAAGTTATCTTGTTTGCAAAGGACACTAACCTATATTTATTTCTTTTACATTTCGACCTTTGAATAGTCTAAAGTGGGAATGGTGTATACAATTTTACAAGTACAGCAGACGAAACTATCGATCAGTATCAGAAATGAATTTCCAAAGTCAACTCGTGTAAGCATTAGAGGTTTGTATAAGCATTTCGTGTTCTATTACAACTAATATGGTCTGAAATAATTCTAATACAATTCTAGGTCCTAATCAAATTACAAATGTAACACCCCGTATTTATTTTTTTAAAGAACAATCAGCTAAGACATGTCGATAGTTTGCATAATTTCATTAACCAACGAAGTTGCAAGACACAATGTATCATATAGAGATCAAATTTCCTTTTTTTTCAAAGTTTTGTGATTTGATTATTGCAAGAATAAATAACTTGTTCGCAGTTGTCAGAAAGAATGCAGTGTAAATACGATACCAGAGCTGTGGATAGACTGCTGAACAAACCGAAACTGCACCATACGGTCTCAGAAGAGGTTTGTAATATATTTTCATATAAACTGTTTTCTTGAATGTATAAATGCATTTTTACTTGTTTGATATTTATGCTGTAGTAAAGTGACGTGTAATAAATTTGTTTCTTTACTCAAGTAGTCCAAAGTTGCCGAGACTTGTACCAGCAGGGCATTTCGGAATATTAAAATATTTAAATATAAACGCGGATTTCAAACAATCTTTTACAGGTACAATGTAGGGCAACATAGACATCATTCGGTCGAACTACATTTAGACTTGTTAAGAACACATTTTATGTAAAAAGGTATTCCAAAACTAACCGGTGCGGTTCGATTCGTTCAACAGGTGTGCAACTAGTCAATCATGATGCCGATATAGTGGATGTGGATCGCACAAGTCATCTGACAGTAAGAAACAAATCAGGATAGTTTCGCCTTTATAATTTTTATTTCTCTGTAAAGTGTTTGTAGTCATTCCCATGTTTTGGAGGTACATACTTTAAGACCTATCCGATCGCCTTAAAACCTGAAAATGAAATGAAATAACAAGTTTACTAAATGTTTGTATTAATAATACGTTAACAAAACTAAGAACACTAACTGAGTTGATAGGTGTTGTGTTTATGTACACTTCAGATCCGTTGCTGCAAATAATATAACAATAGCAACCAAATTTTGAAATAAAATAATTAAACCAACATGATGTCGAAAGTTAAGAAATTTCTTTACATTGTACTTCGATTCATTAAAACATTTTACCATCTCATTTGTAGATAAATTGATGCTGCTGAAAGATATTAAGCTTTTTCCATTAGATCCAAAGTTTTGGCGAGAAAATACTGCTACAGTTTTTGCTTTAAATAAATAACATGTTATATAGACTTTGATAGCATTTTATTTGCAATGGATTGACGGCAAGTGATTGATTACTCACGGAACTTTGCATGATTAAAATTGGCGAGAAACTAAGAGTAGAAGAATTACTTAACGCTACGATGTATTCAAGCTATTATCCTTAGCAGTGGTGTAAGTAAAACATAGTCCTATAACTACATGCATATCTATAGAAAGGTGACTGTGTAAATCCGAGAAACTAAACCTAACAGTTTGCAATCTCAGATAGTTAGACTGTTGAAATAGCCGTATGATCAAATTATTAAAATATAGCATTACATTTATTCCTTTAAAGTACCCACCATGTACAAGGTGACTTAGACATACAAATTGTCTAGAAATACCTCGTGAAAGCGTAATATGGCATAAGTTTTGCGATTGGACATTAAATATCTTGTCAACGTTTTTACAGGACTGAAAATATAATCATATGGTTAAAACCAATAGCCATGTGAGATTTTGATGAAGTTTCTTCAAAACAATACGGATACAAAATGGATACGTTTAGACAAAAACGAACATATATACCAATTAGTATTAAGGTTTTTATATCAGATGTGTTTTTGTTTGTGGTAGTAGATAAATTGAAATGTGTATTCAGTTAATAAGTAAATCATTGATGCTATATTTCATGCAATACAATTAATATTTTCTAAACGATGCGCGGATGTTAATTGAATTTTATTTTAGTATTGGAAGGATCTGATTAAATCTTTTAAACTGCAAGAATCACAAATGTAGTTTCTGTAAATCAAGCTTCGCATATTCAATGAACACTTAAAATGGATTTAACTAAACAAATGTTTTGCTGGCTTTATCAAAATTATGTTTACAGATTTTGTCTCGTGTCATGATAACAAACGACAGGCGGTAAATGTGTTTCTGTCGTGCTAAGGAAGCATTCTGTAATTAGAACATGAGCTTCTAATGAATTTGCTGAATGCATCAGTTGTTCCTGCAAAGAAGAGAGAAGGCATTTGACACATTTAATGAACATACTGTAAAATTGACTTGGCTTATTAGGTGTCTTAGGAATTCTTCTCATTTATATTTCCCTTAAATTTAAAGGGTACAAGGAGACTGTCTACGTTTGCTACGATTAAATGCGTAATTATATAGAACAGATGGTTTCTAATGTTTATACGAGATTGAAGACATATTGAAAAAAGTCGTATAACATACATGTAATTTCTTTACGAAAGATGAATTTTTTTGCATGATACAGCATTTAAAGGGTGATAGGTTGTAGGTTGTTTTTTTTATTTAACTTTGTATCGCAAATCAATATACAATATACGAACTAAAACTTTAAGATTTTCTAAACGTTTCTCAAAGTCTATTTTTTTATTGAACGCAGAATTCATTACTTACAATGATTTCCTGGTGAAACATATAGAAAAGACTATTGAAAACAAAATCTGAAATCTATAAATGATAGTTCTGATTGATTGATTTTAGTCTAGTGTCCCTAGGATGCGCTCAACTTAGGCGAATTTTGCTTTCGCACGGCGTAAGATACCACATACTCTGTCCCACGCCTCGGCGTTCAGGGATCATTGATAAGTGCATAAGCAGCATAGTAAGATAACATGTTTTGCTCGGTAATTTCGAGCAATTTAAAGTAGGGTACGGGTAAAATGCAATATCAAAGAAACTAAAAACAGTTATGCTTTGTGATATAGGAATATTTACTCTCATTTATCACTTAATATGATTTTATCCCCCGTCGAGGATGAAACGATATTGTTTGAGCGTTGTCCGTCTGTCCGTCCGTCAGTCCGTCCGTCCGGGGCAATAACTAAGTATCCAATGGATAGAACTTCATGAAACTATTACAATAGCATAATATCCACTTTCGTAAAGATTGGCTTAGTACCTCTAGAGCTATTGCCCTTTAATTGTTGTGTATTCAGTATTCTGTTTCTCTGCAGCCGGCTATCAAAATTTAATTGTTATTTGCTCAAATTATCTAATGATCACTCTTTCTAATATAATTTGGTTTTCTTTTTACAAACGAGGCCCTCAATGGGGTTTTACACTTTTCTCAAATATTCCATATAGAAAATTAAGACTTTGTTTTCTGAAACCTATACAGTCCTGTAAGTAAACTTACAACAACTTAGTTGTGTATGACTGAAAGATGCATAAAAGATGATTACCCCTCAGAGATATGGCCCCAGTGGGGTGGCGAATATCTTTAAAAAGCTACTTTTTTCTGAAAGGTTTGTCAGAATTTGATTTTGTTTCGCAAAAATAATCAATTTTGTATTCTCTTATAATGACAAATTCAGAAATTTGATTTAACAGAAATGAGGCCCTTAAGAATATACGTTGCTATTCTTACATACGTAGTCTATATAGAAACTTAAGAATTATTTTTGTCTGAAACTAGTAGTACTGATTTAATTTAATTTACAACAACTGAGTTCTTAACTTTGTTAAATAAAGTTGAAACTTGAAGAAAAATATCTCCTCGATAGAAATTTTTAAAATTATTTTTCTTTTCTGAAACAAACAGAAAACATCTCTTCGGAGATGAGGCCCAAGAGGGACAGAGAAATTTAGAGAAAAACATTTCTGAAACAGACAGACCAATAAATTTTCCAGTTGTTATATCAGTTATTTGGGGTTTTTTTGCGAGGGATATAAATTCTCTGAAGTTGATTGTTACATTTTTATCGTCGCCTTGTTCTACCAGGCTTCACTTTTGTCGAAATTCTTTACTTGCAGGGTACAATTATTTCACATTGTGACTATATTCAAATGTGTGACTATATTAAAATGTATGACCAATCTCATATTTGGGGGGTCCTACACAGCTGCAACGTGATGTGCTGATTAATCTGATGGGTTTTACTTGCGATACGCAACAGTTGCTAAGTATATTATCTATGAATGAATTTGCTTTCCTCTGGCAGTTACTAACATGTAATGAAAGGGGTGCATTTATTGCTTTAACAAATTATCAATATTGCGGTTCTGAACTGCAACTTCATTATACTCACTAACACTTTCCCTCCAATTTCCAGAAAAATAGGGAATTTGCAGATAAAGTGTGTTTGTGTCTCATGCATACCAGACACACTGCACTTCCTAAAGAGCCATTAATTACCAGTTATATTTGGCACATTTTTCTTAATTATATATTGACATGTGGAGTTTTATTTTGTTCCAATTTCTAAAGTATTGAATAAACCTCGCGATTTTTGTCTGAATGAAACTTCAGATATTCCTTATAAAAGTGGCCCTACCAGACACTATAAAGAACCTATAAGTAAAAGAAAAACAGTTAATTTCTAAGACAATATCTGGACAGTATACGAATGATCAATGTGAATTAACCAGTTTCATTTGTATCGGCTGCTCAGATCGGCTGTGCAAGTATGTTTACATTCAATGATGCTAAAAATAACACTATAAATCTGTAAGGTAGATAGTGCTGTGTTGCCAGTTTAAATAGTGAATTAGCTTACCATTATTGTAACCCGCCATTATTATCGTCTGTTATATGACCTTCACCCCACTTGTACCCAGCGCGATAGATAAATTATTTAAATTCGTACGAATAACAAGACAAAGGAAGTCAAAATGAAAACAACACCGGCCTATCGCGGAAAAATTATTTGTGGTACATTACATATTTAACACAACCATGTCGACAATGTTTTTGTTAAATTCTTATTTTCGAAAAGTTTGTTTATTAAAACAGTTTATACACAAACCCTTTCTAATGCAAATTATTGCACAAATCACATCACTGAAACCTCTGTAAACGGCAAGGCTATATACCTATGTTTTTATTAAATCAATAATGGAATATACACCATATAAACGATGCTATCGTATTTGCAAAGGTCACCGAAACAACATCATTTAACTTTTATTTATTTCTCTCACATTTTGATACTTTTGCATAGTCTGAAGTAGGAACGTTGCATACAATTACAAAAGGCGAAACTATTGATCTACTAAGGCCTGTTTATACAGTACATTTTGCTTTATAAACTCTGATTGATAAATTGAAGTTAACTGTGTAAATAGGTCTACTATGCATCTTCCTGTATATGTAGACTAAATCTTTGGGATAGAGCCATACCGATTCTGTATACATTGCCTATTTTCACAAGGAATATGAACTAAATTTGATTTCATTTATTCCATTACTTAGAAAGAAATATGTATATACAAAAAGTGACCTTTCTTACCTGTCCAGGATCTCACCCATTTTTTTCTATTAAATAAGATCCCGAATAGCAACTATACGTTTTTCAAAACGAGCTCACAGTAACAAACTTAAAAGTTTGCGTATTTTTAGGGGGTATACTTAAATATGTTGCATAAACCATGATTTGCTGTGTGGACTGTAATGATTTACTTTTTAAAACAATGTACACTTTAGGTGTTTAGAGGATAATTATTAGTTTCTGTATAATATAACGTTATAATTCCACCAAGTGGGCACATTACTACTTCTGGTGTCAACGAGTGAAATTACAATAATATTACATCGACACCAACATTTTTTTCTGTTTATTTTATGTCTCAAACACTCAAGATGTCGAAAATCGCGGGCAATGTCATCAGAAAGCATACCAAACACGGGGTAATTTAAAGACCACATTGTTGTATGGTTTTCGGTATTTATTACGCCTGGTATACATTTTGATGTTAATCCGGGGAGAAACTTTTGATAATTTGCACTGAGTGGACAGTGAGTTTGTCTTGATATAATCCACCGTTATATTTCGATAAGCCATCAAAAAACATAAATTAATATAAAGGTATACTTTGTTGACGGGCCTTAACAGAAACAAACATGCAGAGTTAAAGCAAACGCCTCTGTATCAGTATTTCATTTTCTCGTATGGATATATTTAGCTAGAAATACATGTTTATGTTGTAGGTCCTAATCAAATTAACATCAAATGTTGTCTTTACAAAAGACAATTAACCAACACTTTCACTCATCAAAAAAATTGATAATTTGCAATTATTGAATGCTAAATACACTAAAAGTCTGGTATATGGTCATTAATCACCTCGGCCTAACATAGATATTTATTTGACAACACGCAGAACTTGTCCGGAAAATGAACACACATATGCTGAAGTGGTATACGTAATTTCACATTAGGGAACTGTCATTCGCTCCGCCAAAATGCAGTATATTGGCGACTAAGAATTGTTTGTCTTAATTTCAAGACGGATATTGTTCATATTTCTCAGGAAAATAGACATGCTAATGTGTAATTTGTTATTTGTGATGCAAATCAATCTGTTTATACCTACGATTCAATCACATTATGTCAGATTTGCGACTAGCGCACACATATGATACAATTATAATTCTAAAGTGAAGTGTTTTATCTTAATTAGTCTAGACAAATGGTGTATCCAAACATGGGATTGTGAAAATATACGTTTTCAATTTTAGCCACCTGAGCAAGAGGCTTATACTTTTGTTACATTTATCCGAAAGTTGTAAATCTTTCCGTCTATACTTAGGGATAATATTGATATACAATACGATTGCATGACAAAATTCTTGAATCCACACAAAACAAAACATTGCCTACGTATTGATAATGTTTTCTTTCACAAACAGACTGCAGGTATTGGTCAAATACAATGTGAAGCTTTACTGGTATGATTTAATGTTGAATCATTACTAGCATGCCGTTTTTGCTAAAATGATATTCGTGTTATGAATGAACAAAGCCATTTGTATCTTGCATTATAAAATAAATTATGGAAAACAGCCATTTCTATTTGTTCCTATGAAATAAAAGATTACGTGTTGGTTTTATCACATACTTTGTTACCCTGCGTTTTGTGAAACTAATTGCTGATAGTAAATGTACACTGCCAAAATCTTATTCCTACATGATTTGATATATTTGGATTTAATAAACTGAAAATATCAAACAATTAATATTAATCATTGTTTGTATTTATACGCAGAAGCGAAACAGAAACGCAGGGTAACAAAGTATGTGATAATACCAAAACGCAGGGTAACAAAGTATGTGATAATACCAAAACGCAGGGTAACAAAGTATGTGATAATACCAAAACG